>JARJLF010000276.1:0-251898 GCA_029378395.1 Mycena leptocephala | reverse complement strand
CGGAGGAGGAGCGCGAAATGTAGGTTGTTTGCTTTTGAAGAAGTGGGTCCACTGATTATAATGAAATGCAGGCTCGGGACGCTTTTCAGCCTCGTCGCTCCTTTGTTGACGGGCTGCAGCTGCACACGGTTACGAATGTGTTGCTGGCCGCCCATGTCGACACCAGCGGCCTACGCCCACTTTGATGCAGTAAGTCTGTTGATATATCAAGTGGAGGAAACCCGCTGACTTCCTCACAGTTTGCAATCTGGGATTACGGCGAATGGCGACGAGGATGTGCGGAGGGCGCTGATTTCATGAAGTGGGATGCAAAAATATACCGGGAGGTGATGGACAGGTTCACGCGCTTCGTTTGGGCTAAACGTGAGTTATCCTCTTTCTTGCAGTACTGCTGAGGCATCGTGTGCTGAATCGACGACGATGTAGAACATACCGCGCCTGGTACTGCCGGATCGCCATTGACCCGCCGCCCCACCACGCCCCCCCGGGATAGACGGCCCGCAAAATTCTGCGAGCGTCCCGGCGCTGATGGCGCGATGGACGCGCCGCAGGGCTCGGGCAATACCACGAGGGTCGCCACCCCAGCGGCGGCACTACCCCCTCTGAACGACGATGACGACCTGCCCGCCGCTCTTTTGGGCACCCCGCCCCACGCGACATCACCCCGCCACCTCCACCCGACATCTTCGCCGACTTCAGATGGGAAGTAGAAGCACATCTGCGGGCTGAGCTGGAAGCCATGCCAGAGGTCGACCGAACGCGCCGCATTGCAGAACTGAGGTGGCTGAGCGTGAACGAGGGCCTGCGCGAGAACAACATCGCCAGGAATAGGGCGACAATGATCTCGTTGGGGTTGATGAATCCCAAGGTATGGGGAGGCGCCGAAGCTGCGGGAGCGAAGCGTAAGTCGAAGAAAGGGCGGAAGGGAAAGAAAAAGAGATCGAAGAAGGGTGGGGAGGAAGACGAGGAGGAAGAGAGCGAGGAGGAAGAGAGCTCCGGCGAGGAGACGGATCCCTTGCCGGCGCCTGCACCGCGTGCCCCACGTAACACTGCGAAGAAGGTGGCGGCGCCGAAGGAGTGGGCGGTGAAGGCGAAGGCGGAGCTGGAAGGCACAGAGGCGGCGAGGAATGGAGCGCCCTCCTGTTGCTCTGGTTTAAAAGAGAGGAGATGAAGGGATTCGAGGCGCCGGTGAGAAGTCTAGGCCTGTTTGAGAATGAGCGTGTGCTAACAATGGGCTT
The DNA here is from genome assembly GCA_029378395.1 of Mycena leptocephala. Taxonomy (NCBI): domain Eukaryota; kingdom Fungi; phylum Basidiomycota; class Agaricomycetes; order Agaricales; family Mycenaceae; genus Mycena; species Mycena leptocephala. The sequence continues at coordinate 250,660 of JARJLF010000276.1, read as the reverse complement.
CCTTTCAGACACGGTCACATTCGGCGAAGAAACGGCCAGAGGCGGTCAAGGAGTGGGTCCAGCGTGCGCGGAAATACACGCCCGCAATCGTCAACGGGACGCATTCGGCGAGCAGTGGTGGGCTTGGTGGATTGACATCAATCCAGCCTGGCGTCAAACTGCATTGCCCATGTCAAGGGACGGTGACGGCTCGTGGACGTCGCTTGACTTCGCGGGCCCCAATGGGTTTCTTAATGTACTGATGTGCCTCAAGTGGTGGTTTGATAAGGATGGTGGGACGAAGCGGTGGAAGGAAGGTGTAGAGGATGTGAAGTGGGTCTTGCGGAAAATGATTGGGTAAGAATTCACTTTATATTCAATTCCCTATTGTCTGAAGCTGAAATAATTCACAGGGATGGGGAGGCTGATAATGCTCTGGCCTCCTTGAATGTAGAGCCCGTCGCTGCCATGCCCGCCAGCACCGCGATCAATCCCGCTGTCAGCCCCGAAATCAACCCCACCTCCGCCCCTTCCACCACTGTGAAGCCCACCACAGTTGATAGCGGCACCAGCATCGACCCTGCTGCTGCTGCCGCCCCTATCGCCGCCAGCGCCGACCCCATTGTTCCCGCTGCCATCATTCCCGCCGCGATTCCCGCTGCCGCCATCAATCGCCCCACGGGCGTCGAAGCCACACCTGCGGAACAGGCCCACACCTCTTCCCCTGCCACCGCGTCGAATAGAGCTGCCGCCGCCGCTACAAACGGAGCTGCCGGGTGTACTAGCACCAGTATTCAGATGGCAACGGCTAATACAGCATCGGTGGTGGGAGCAAGCGTGCAGCCTACTGGAGATATAGATATGCTGGACCTCACAGAGGAAGAACGCCGCGAGATGGAGGACGATCTGGAGGCGGATATGGATGAGGAGGGGCCCGGGGGTGAGCTGGATATAGAGGGTGAGAACGATGGGGAGGGGCTGGATCTAATGGTGGAGGAGTGAGGTACAAGGTACCTGCCATGGGGCCACAAAATGGTGCAAAATGGCCCCCAAAATGGCCCCAAAATACGATTTTTTGCCCTGACATTTTCTTGAAATGTCACGTGTCACCCCATGCTAATTTTAAATAAATAATAAATGTGCCGAAAACCCCCATCAGCGGCGGCGTGGCTACCTGCCGAGGTCACCATCAGCGGCGGTGTGGCGATATATAGGTATATTACTAATATATAGAGCCTCAGGCAAGAGCCCAGAGATATCGCAATAGGCCTGCGGTATGATGCCCAGGTATATCTCGAAATACTGAGTATATGAGCTGTTCGCTCAAAGGCGAGCTGCCCATACGAAACCCTTCGGGCCAGTCCTTCTCCGCAAAAATGACTTCCGGAACCGAGTTCCGAGAAGCCAACCGGTCGCGAACCGGTACGTTCGTGTCCACGTCCATCTCATCGCCGATCACCCGCTTCCGGATTCGGCATCTCTTCCGGCTCGTTAATTCCTCCCGGTCGTCATCCGAACTATCCTCTTCCACCTTGCGCTTCGCGGACGACTTCTTCGCAATGAATTTCTCGAACGCGTCTGGATCCGGATGATCCCCGGCAGGTGGGTAATTCTCCAACTGCTGGCGCAAGAAGGCCATGGTATCTGGAATGGCCTCGGGAAAAACAAACTGGAAAAGTTCCAGCAGTTTGGCGACTCCCTCGTGGACATACCAGGCAGCCGTTTCAATTTCCACATCCTGCCTCACTCCGGTGCATGCAAGACATTCCAACCGGATGACCCGGTCGCGCAAATCGTCGATTCTCGTCGCCGGACGCTCATACCCATCATTTGCTCGATGGGCCGAGCGACCGGTCCGACGATGGGCGACCCGGGACCCCGACCGACCTCGGCCGGTAGCCCGGTCGCCCCTCGACCGTCCTTCCTTCGCCTTCTTCGCCTCCCTGCGTTTGTTGATGCGACGTTCTTCCCCGGCATTCGTGCACCGGATTTTCTTGTGTCGGCACCGTTTGCACGACTGGTGCGGGGGATCAGCTTCGCACCGAAGCTGATGCTTTTCGCATTCCTCGCAAGCTAGAAAATAAAAATAAATTGGTACCGGTTCGGAACCGGTCACTGCGACGCACCTTGCCGGTCCTCATCCTCCGAGTACACCGCCTTGGGGTCTCTCTCGCTCGGGTCTTCAGAGACCGGGTCGTCCTCATCACCGACCGGGCCCAAAGGGGTTGGCGACCGGTGAAGGTTGACCGGTTCGGCGATGTGTTCCCGGGCGAACCGGGCGTCCGCGGCGTCGAGAGTCTCCATCTCGCTGAGTGATTGGGCCAGCTCCGCGGCCAAAACCTCAGCGTTCCGGATTGTCTCTCTCTGGGCCGCTAGATTCGCGGCTACCCGACCCATGATCTCCTCCCGGCGTGCTTCGAGCACCTTACGCTCCCTTTCCTTGCGTAAGCGCTCCTCGTCCTCCTCCTGGGCCTCCGTCATCTTCCCCTTCCCTTTGTCCTTCCTTCCGCTTCCCCCGGCTCCTTCCTCGCCGGACCGCCTCTCATCTCCACGGTTGCCTTCACCGGCGTCGTTCGCGTTCGATCCGAAGTTGGCAGGGGCGGCGTCCATGTTGTCGTCGGGAGAGGTGGTGGTGGCAAGAGGGAAGATGAAAATTTTCACTTACGGCATGATCGATCAATTGCATAAGCGATCGGTTTTCGGGCCGCCGGTCCGGCGGCCCGTCAGGCTGGCCTTTCTCAAGACACTCAGGCGACAAAATTTTATCCATATTCTTTTTTCACATTTCCTTCATCCACCATGCAGAATTCCACCGCATCACGCAACCAGTCTTTGACCGGTACTTTGGGTTTCCTCGGGGCGAGGAACCCAAGAGGGGGATACTATTATATCCATGCACACACTTCCTGCATTTAGCCGGCATCCGTATTCTCGACCGGGCTCGACCAGTCGCTCCTCCGGACTTCCGGCAACCGGTTGATCCGGTTGCCGCTCGGAACGGGTTTTCACGCAGTGAAGGATTACTGAGCGTTTCCCGTTTATCCGTATGTCCACACGATTCTTACTTCCACATCTGGATGTCGCTTTGTCCGACTCGAACTTCTATCTCCTTATTCGGACGTTGCTTTGACATTACTACTTATAGTAATGACACGTATGTCTTCGTATATAAGCCCTATGTACTATGTTGTATTCTTCAGTTTGATTATAAACGTGCTTAGCCTCTTATCCTCTGCTTTGCATCTTGAGTCTCTCCGTCCGGACTTCATCCGGACGTCTACTTGTTCATCCTTCCTTTCAATCGGTCAAGATAGTCGTGCACACCCTCGACATCCTTTCTGTGGTGTTAGCACTTCATCCCTGCCGACCGGCTCCGTCGTTCTCGACCGGTCACATCTTCCGGATTCGGCGTCTCTTCCGGCTCGTTAATTCCTCCCGGTCATCATCCGAACTACCGGCCGGCACCCGGTCATCCGACCTTGACTTGGGATATAACAGCTCGGCTACGTATCGATGGGCCTTTGGTGCATACAGTGTTGGGAGGCTAGTGAGCTTGCCGCAGGCAATAGTGTGGATTAGCGCCGCGAGGTCACCGCGAATACAGGTGTCCATGCGACGTTTTTGGACTATCTGCAGAAATCATCGGCTGGCATTTGGGAAACGGAATGCGTCGGAGCGCTGTGTCGTATTAAATCCCCTGAAGATTTGAATCCTACAGAACGTGAGCAGCATCACGAGATGGAGTGGCTACTGGGAACGATTCTCAAATCCAACTGCCCGATCCCAATATACCTTTCTTGGGGGAAACTACCGCGGCAAATTAGCTCGGTGGATGTCCCTAAAGAATTTGCGCAGTTCGCACCTGACGTGGATGAGCTAAAACACCTCGTTTCATTGCGTGGGGATCTGAAATTCAGCCAATGGGCTATCAACCACGACTTGTTGGTTTGGTATCGAGACCCCTACATGCCGGCATTGGCGCTGGCCGCAGCTGCTGCCCTCCCTCCAAAGGACCACTCCTCAGTCGCGGCTGCAGCCTTCCCTCCTCTTCCTCCAAACAGCGAGCAAAAGATGAACGAGACAATCGAAGAGTTCTTCATTCGACGAAGAGCAAGAAACTTGAAAAAGATGGCGACTGAGTCATCCGCCGACCGGCAGAGACGCACGCAGCACGCAGAAAACGCGAAACGGGGTGTGGTCCCATCAAAATCCTTCGTTTTTGTCTGGGAAAAACAAGATGGACACTATATCTGTCAACCCACAACTCGAGGCAACTTCACTGATGTCTGGGCTGACTGCCCGGGCCCCCAGCGCCGGTTCGACCCAATTCACAATCAGTGGGATCTTTGCGAGCTCTTCGAGAAAAATGACCCAGTCTTTGGAGAAGGTTATGACCACCCTCCTGATGATGACAGTGACGACAAGATGGATGTTGGGGATCCGACCTTCCCGCAAAACATCGACATGGAATCACAATTACCTCCGGAGGTCACCAACATGGAGGTCATACGAGAGCAGCACCCTCACGACATCGAGCAGCCGATCATGGATGTGCCCGGGAGTCAGGACCTCGGTCCGGACTTCACGGAATCCAACATACCGGAGCGCCAATGCAACGAAGCCTCGCAGAATTGTGTGAACCTAGTTTACCTGATGTTCGGCGTGACTCTCAGAACAGAGGAGCCCAAGTACGAGTTGGTTGGTGAAAGTCTTCTGGACACAGTCCAGAGGCGGTTTGGTTTTGTGATGCCCTCAACTCCCGAGGAGTTCGTTGCTCGTGATCCACCTGCAAAATATCTCGACTCGAAGGACCTGGCCAATGTGGTCAGCATGACAGATATCGGCAACGAATTGGCCTCACAGAAAGGCCTAGACAATACACTGAGAATTTTCTTTGGACAGTGTACTGAGGTGTGTTCCGTCAACAGCATAGACAAGAAGCTCTTAGACTATCATCAGCACTTTGCACCTATCTCGCCTTTCAGATTTGGGAGGGAATATCTCAGGAGCATGCGCAACCCATCCCAGCAACATCTATACTATGTGCTTCACCCAATCGGCAGCGGGATTGGAAGCGAGGTCCTCTTGATTCCCCGAGCAACAGACTTTCTAGAGGTTCTTCGTCAACGGTGGGGTCCAGAGATCAAGGACATTGCCAGACATTTCCTGGCCCAAGGCATGCCAGATGGCATGCCTATATCAGCGCCAAATCATGCCGGAGTCAGAGACACCAGCTACGAGGGCTTTCCGAAATACCAGTTCGGGTTTGGGATTTTGCCCCAACAAATATGAATTCGGCAAGCATGACTACAATGCGTACACCACTCAGCACGATCTCAAGCTGCTTCATACTGTGCATGGTCGCATCACCTTGCAGTACAGCGGGATAATAGCACGGCTCGCAAGGTCAGAGGTCTCAGACGACGACTTCTTCCACCAGTTCGACAATGAAATCTACAATGTCGGTGATTGCTTGTGGGATGGAGAATCGCAACACGCATATTGGCACGACAAGCTTTCAGATCATGAAATCGATCTTCTCTGCGGCGTTTATCACGTTTCGACTGGTATGTGACTTTGTCCGTGTCGTTTCATGAGTACTTATTCGTCGGTTCAGGCTTGGAGCAGGGAGGGCAGGGTATGTATTGTCTGCATGGCACGTCTTTACTTGACGAACACTCGAATTTAGGACACATATCCGCGAAAAGTGACACTGAGCAGACCACCATCGTCTCATGGTGGCCCAAACCAAGCGCGTGGGCATGGGGAAGTCTAGACCTAGCGTGGTGGACGCCACAATGCGAAGTCGATTTCTTTCAGAAACGTCTTGGACACTTCAAGAAGGGTGTTTACCTTGTGAAACGCCAAGCCGACTGGAGGCACAACCTGAAGTATCGGAAGGAAGTCAAGACATGCTGGGAGGGTTATGAGAGGGTCGCTGCCAGCATCGCCGACACTCTATCTGCTGATGCACCATCCACCTCATGGTGTGGAGATCGCACGCTGTTCTTGGTCGTTTTTTGGTTGTTCTCCGTAGCCGGGGTATATCATCATTTTTGCTGTATATTATCGAACATGTGAGCGCAAAACGAATGAATCAATTTATTGTGTATATCTGCCAGTATCTTAAGAAGCATCAGAGCTCTGGCCGCGTAGATTTTTTTGTATGATTTTTTTTTGGATTTATTGCGGCACAAGGTCACAGGGTTGTGACAGAAGGTCGTGACAGGCGGCTTGACCTCTCCCACCACCAAGTCCGACACCGAGCGTAGAGCGCTCGTTGACGGGCTTGGCCCTGAACACAACTGCCGCTGTCGACGAGTGTAGATTGCCCGTCAATGTGGGGCATCCTCCAAGCAAACCTTTGACCGACGTGCTGACCCTCAGCGCCTTCAAAGTGGCTCAGCATGGAGGCCCACCCGTTTTCCAGCTCTCAAAGTCAATTCCACTGCTCTCCCGAAACCCTTGGATAGCTGTGCGCCTGGTGACACTACTGACCTTTCCCCCAAACCTGCGACCCTCGCGTTCATCTTGACCCTCCCTGAATGTTGATCGCTCGGCGCGTGTTCCTGTGGCCTCACAAGCTTCAAAACTCTATCTGATTGCTTTCCCAGCCTCTGTATAGTCGTGCGCTTGGTGGCGCCACCCAAGCTTCACTAAAACTTTGTGACCCTCGCATTTGACTTAGACCCTCCCCCACCTATACCTCCCTCAGTATGGGTGACTGGACCTCTTTTCGAGCCTCAAAACCTATCACATTGTTCTGCGCGTTGCACTGGACCGCAGGAGACATGTTCGGTAATTTTTTCTAATCACCCGATGTCGACACTTTTGACCATCTTCCCATCCAGTTCCATCAACTTGAATCAGAGTGCCTCGAGGCTTGCGGGAGCAGCGTATAACATCTATCTTGAGCTTTGGGTAAGCTGCCGCAAGCTCCTGCCCACTACAAACCGAGCTGATGCCTTAATTTTCAGCTTCACTGCCCTTTGAACCAATTTCCCCATTTCACTGCAGAGTCCACGGCATCAGGGCGTCAACGGATAGTCGACGATGATTAGCACGTTGTGCATGTACGCCCTGGACCGCAAGAGACTCCTTGAGGTAATTTATTCAGTGACCCGATCCTGGGGTGCGTTTTGACCATCTTCCCATCTAGCTCCATCGAGTTCAATCAGAGCACCCCAAGGCTCCCACACGCGGTGCATCACATGTATCTTGAGCCGCCTAACCCCCCGTGCTTGATCCACTCCTCCTCCTTGTAATATTCCATATTCACGCGTCAATTGACGCTCTGTAACTACAATACTGCACGCGTATATATACTGTACTCATATATATATATTGGCTGACCTCCTTGTGTGATGACGGGTCTGGTCGAGGTCGACGACCCTCTGCCATGGGTGCACCCTGGGGTATTGCTGAAAGATGTACTTTCAGCGGTGCTTTCCGAAATTTAGGAAAGTTCTTCTTTCAGCAATGCTGAAAGCACCGCTGAAAGATTTTCTTTCGGCGCGCCTTTCAGCGCCATCTGAAAGGTGTCCTTTCTTTTCTTTGGAAATGGCTGCTGAAAGATTTTCTTTCGGCGTGCCTTTCAGCGCCATCTGAAAGGTGTTCTTTCTTTTCTTTGGAAATGGCTGCTGAAAGCTGATCTTTCAGCAATCCTTTTATTGCTCACTGACAATGAATAAATACGCGAGTCCCAAAAGGGATTCTGATTGCGGCTACTTCCGCGCCGGATTTGTACGCAATTAAATTAATAAGAATTTGCAAGTCTTAAATTGTCTCCCAATTTATCTACTTTTCGCTAACCTATTGACATAGGTCGAGATACTCCTTTCGGCGGTGTGTCAGATGGCTAAGCGTAGTTGAGTTTAGTTGGCCTAGCCATAGCCTCTGTAGGTCGGCGTAGGTCTGGCTAGCTCTGTGTAGCTGTCTGTAGGTCTACGGAAGTGAGTTTATCTCTGCCGGCTGTTTCTAGTCGCCTATGCAGAGCTAGGCAGAGGTCCTTCTAACTGAATAATATGAATAAAAGGAGCTCGCAAGTATCGGATTCCAGCCCTTCGTATATTCTGTGATGTTGTCCCTGTTGAACAGTGTAAACTCCCGCTTTCAATTCGGCTTTGGAAGGCATTACTCTCCGAGGTTCCTACATCAGGAGCCCATCCGCCGCTCTTGCGTGGATTGTGAGTACCATATGGGGAACAATCATTTCCGTCTCTGGAGTGGAAGAGCAGAATTCAGTGATTCTATCTTTGTGGACCTGAGGCTAGGCATCTAAACTCACCTACGAACACCTCCACTGATCTGAGTTTAAGTAACTAAGCACAGTCTGCATGAGCTACAATTAGTTTGAGTTTGGGTGGCTAGGCAGGGTCTGTGTAGCCGGCTACGCTCAGTTAGGCACAGTCGCCCTGAGCTAGGCAGACTAAATCTAGGGGGCAGTGTCTTTTTCACAGAGTCAATCTGAGATGGTCGACCGGAATGCTGTGAATGTAAGCGCCGGCGAACAATGCGAAGGAATGCGACTGAAATATGCTGTCGCAATATGTATGGATCGCATTACACAAGCATTACACCCTCGCGGGAATCTCTGCGGAAAATCAATGCTGAACCCCCACCAAATCTTATACCTCTTTTGTCTTCTATCTTTTTAGCATGCCAAATGAAGCACGGGAAAGATCTACGCATTGTTTGGCTGATGCGGGCACCTTTGGCGCGACGCGATTGTGCACGTGAGGCTCGATGCACAGCCTTGACCAAACCTTACAGCTGTTTGCGGTACAACAGGCGCGGACCGTTTTTCTTCCTTTTTGGGCATTTTTTGATCCCCGCGACTAGGACACTCGTTGCGGCCTCAATTCTCATACGTTTGCCTTGTCTATAGGCTCATTCGAAGCGCATTGCAAATGCGCACACAATTGCCCCCTCAGACTTTCCGTTTTACATTGAAGGCTGCTTCTTGAGGCATGAAATCAGATTTGTGGTGACTGTTCTGAGAATTTCCCACTAGAACAGCTGTTCTGCCCTCAGTTCTTCGCCCCTTTCCTTAAGTATAGGCTCAATCTCTCCGCATTTCAAATGCAAAGCGAACCGCAGCCTTATATTCGTTATTCTGACCCCGAATACCCCGACTCGACACAGAAACTCCGCAACAGATCATCACGTTTGATCAGTGGTCGGTAGAACAGCCGCTGCAGACTCGAATGTTGCTCAATTGTTCCCCCCATAGGCTCATTTTCTTCCCCTGACAAATGCGCACGAGGACACATCTTCATGTTCCTCAGAATGTGCCCACAAGCCATCCGTGACAGAAGTCTTCTTTGCTAACCATGCTTTTTTTGTTAAGCAGCATTGAGGACCTTCTCGGATGCCCACTAACCAATATCTGTCTGGATATCACACCTCAGGCCTTTTTCCTGGATGAAATGTATACTTATATCGACTGGATGCATCCTATATCATATTTTCCATGTATTTTTCACCTGGAATGAGCGAAAAAAAAGAGATTTTACGAAGTATGTAATTAGGAATTCTGAGGACACAGTTCGCTGCGGATTTGAGACACGAATCGAATGAGCATAACGACGAGGGAAACGACGAGGATTCGAGACCGCAGCAACTGTTTGACTGACCGCCAATCAGAAGTGATGACCCGCCGTCAATATCGTGTCCCCAGGTGTCCTATTCGGGACCAGGATGGAATTCCGAGGAGGCGGTTCGCTTTGCATTTGAAATGCGGAGAGATTGAGCCTATACTTAAGGAAAGGGGCGAAGAACTGAGGGCAGAACAGCTGTTCTAGTGGGAAATTCTCAGAACAGTCACCACAAATCTGATTTCATGCCTCAAGAAGCAGCCTTCAATGTAAAACGGAAAGTCTGAGGGGGCAATTGTGTGCGCATTTGCAATGCGCTTCGAATGAGCCTATAGACAAGGCAAACGTATGAGAATTGAGGCCGCAACGAGTGTCCTAGTCGCGGGGATCAAAAAATGCCCCAAAAGGAAGAAAAAACGGTCCGCGCCTGTTGTACCGCAAACAGCTGTAACAAGCATCGTCCTTCCTAATGAGATTTTATGAAGCAAAAAATTCCTCAAAATCTACCCAGTTTCTATGCCGCAAGATGAGGTGAATGTGTGCGCACCACAAGCACCAGGAGAACTATAGGTGGATCACTGTAACGCTCTTGAACGTCCCACGCACAATGACCCAGTGCTTTCCGCTGGGGAAAATGGCGCCAGCGTACCTGCTTGAATAGGCGTACTTATCTCACGTACAGAGCCGGGGAGTGTTGATTGCGCGCTCGGAATGCCGTCCCACGCGAAGCAAACGCGAATGTCGATAAATTCGGCACTGAGCTTTCGACATTGTGTACATTTACGCTCCGGGCCTTGCTGCCAGTGGCGGCTGAACATTCCCTGTGCTCCGTCCCAGTCTCAATCCTTTCTAGATGCCGTATCTTCGCGTCCGAGTCGGCTCTATCAGGGCTCACAGCTTTTGCGCAGTAATCGTGGCTGTCCCGCACAGCCCACCCAAGTTGGTCGTAACCGTGTACTCGGCAGCTTGCTCTCTGTGAAAACTCTCCCTGGTGCCCTCAAGGCTCCATCGCAGGCCAGTCCCTCCCCTGCCAATATCACATCACACTGGGTCGACGAAGTATGTACGTCGCGTTCGCCTCGGAATGAGTTCTCACATCGTCCTGCAATTCAGATACCCTGATATGGGGACTTTTTTTCCCGAGGCACACAACTTTGTACTGTCCGGTGGTACATTCAACAGTATCACGAACATCAACCCCCCTCGTCCTGGTAGACAAAGAACATAAAGGTTCTCTCAAACATTACCTCATTGGATGGATAGATTTCCCAATGATCCCACTCGGCGAAATCGATCTGAAGAATGAAATTCACCAGGACACCGGATCCGCTGAGGTCCGTCGCCGAGGTGGGCGGCGTTCTGTACGACGGGTGTATTCGGCCCGGATCCACGGCTGTCCGTCGAGTATGACTGTCGCATTGTATCAAGGAGACATCGCTGAGGAGGTTCGGTCGTATTCTGATTCTGTAAATCTCTTATGGCGCATACCAGGAGTGGCTCGAGGATATCTCACGATACTCACTAGTTCTGTGGGCGCAGTTCAATGCCGGGTGGCAGCTAATGAACTGAGTTGCAGGCATCCTAACATTATTCAGCTCTTTGGTACCGTCAGCTCTTCCAACCTACGTGCTGGGATTTTTCACGATGGTACGTTCTTCCTCTTCCTAGCTAGTTCCCCGATGAGGTCAGTCATGCTCAGAATTAATACCGTATACACAGCCGCTACGATGGTATCAGCAGTCACCAGTTTCGACCGTTTACTTCTGGTCATTTATTGTGCGGACGCCACGCCACCTTGTCACCATTGCCGTTAACGTATTTGCAGGAACACGAATTCTACGTAAGGACCACAGATTTAACTGTGCGGCATTCAACATAATTTGCAGGATGCTGCCCATCATCTCCATCGTTTTTTCGGCAACGATGCCTCTGCAGTGATTCGGCTACTTCAGTGATTTTGCCTGGCTTATTGTTGATGATGATTCTAGATGGACTACGTGCTGTGGATACGTCCTTCAAGTGGCCGTCTTTTCGTTGACCTTACGGGTGACGGCGATCGCGGTCCATTGGTACTTTTAAACCTCATTCGCCGGGATGCACCGGCCGAACCCCTTCTCCACCCGAACGACGACTCGAAAATGATCGCTTCGATAACACTGATGAAGTATCATCACATGTGTTCGATCCATCTACCACAGTCGATTACTTCATCCCAGCCGTTGGTGGGACTGAAGACAGTCAATTGCTCCTTCTCCAAGCCTGGGCACGGGGCATCGATCCAGATCTCATTCAACTTTGATTTTCCGGTTCTCATTTGTGGTTGGTATTTCCCCCGGGACGGCGCGATGGTGATGTAGAATGGTTGGACTCGGTGAGCGTCATATACTTCCCCTAAGGTGGCCCAGTCTCATCTGCGCAACCAAAGAATCCTATCTGCTGCCGTTGGGAAAATAAACATCTTCCGTTTGAATATCTCCCTTGATAATCCTCGACTATGCGAGACCTGGCTAGCTCAGGCCAATCACATCTTCAAGTGTCTTAATATGACCTCCGGCCATGAGGATTGCGGTCGGTTCCTCTTCATTACCTTTAAAATATGTTGCTCAGCGTAGATACTAGTATTGGCAACTGATATAGAATACAGGTTGATGATAGTCGGCCAGATGGATAACCTCCCGTCGGGATACCTATTTCTATGCCCGGTGCCTGAGCTCCGAGCAGGAAACCGCCCATGGGTCCGAGTTCCGGACCCCCCATATTTCTGGTCACCCAACCCATCGGGAGTGCCACGCTTGAGTCCCGATGAGGCCAAAGATCTAGGGCATCCAGCCCTCGACTCGAGCGTCTTCGTTCATGGACTATCATGGGATTCCAGCGTCTACGCAGGACTCCGCCAGTTCCACGAAGGGAAAGGATTTGATCCTTACAGTCATGATATTGCCAAACACCTTCGACTTCCGGTGTACCACGGCTCTGAGGGGCTGCATCGCTCGTTTGAATACGGTATATTGAAAATGGATTGGTCAACTGGGCTTGACATCTTGCAGTGAATGAACACAACGTATCCGGTCAAGATGCATCCTCCGACTACAACGAGCTCCGTAGCTTCAACGACAAATATGGTATGTGATCCAAGTTCCGTTAACATTGTACCCATCGCCTGACTGCAATGCCCAGATGTCCTCGGCGGTGACACCGCAATGTCCCGCAATCCCAATGACACGGAATTATTCATCCCAGCCCGGAGTTGGAACGTGATCATGGGTGTACAGTTTTCTTTGATCCTTATGCTCTGCGCATTCTCGCTGTACGACTACTTCCTGACTTCTTGAATTGTAACATACATGTTGCCTATGTGCATCACGGCTTGCATCTGTTGCTGCTGCTACAGCATCACACTCATTTGGTTTTCCAACACCCGGATCTGTTCGACCAGTAGAGCGTTGGCGTTTCGGGGTTCCCCGTCGTAGGGGGGTACAGAGTGTCCCGGTCCTTGCGCCTCGGCGTGCCCCGCGAGCGCTTCAAATTCTCGCTGTAGGTGCGCTGTCTGCTGCGCCTTCTCCTCCGCACCCCGACTTCCGGGCGGGCCACATCTGTCGGTTGAAACAATTGTCTCTTGGCGGACGGGAGCGTACTGCTGGGCGGGCAACCCTTCGTTTTGTGTAAAAGGGTTTGTCACCGACAGACGCTCGCTGCTCTGACTGAGGCGACGGGCCCGGTAGGCGCAGAGCCCACCCGCGGCAAGCATCACTAGTAGGGCTCCAATCACACCGCCAGCGATGGGACCAGAAAGATTTCGTTTCTGAGTAACAACGAAAGGGACTCGGATGCAGGAATGGAGGATAAGATAGAAGATGAGGATGGCACGGATGACGTCGATGATAAGATAAAAGATGAGGAAGAGGTAGACGTCGCTGACGCAGAGGATGGATGTGGCGCCGGACTGACTCTCGGATAATGAAAGCAGTTTGGAAATAAACGGAGCAACTCACACACTTGAAGAACTCGATCCCGGCTTCACAGAGACGGGGATTGCATGAACGGCCACCGAATCGGTGTCACCAATAGTGGGGTCGATGGAGAAATTCTAATTGGCAGATAATCCGCCGTTCTCGGAGACAAATTGAATGAACCAGATAGAGCTAAGACTAATGAATAAATCAATCTATCTGGAAAGGAGATCCCTTACGCCGGGAATTCGGACACATTGGGGATTTGGGAGAGATTGGGCAGAGCAACGGTGTACGTCAAGCTTGACGGGCTGACGGGTTGGTCCAAAGCTGCCGGGCGGTCATCGCGGATCGCAACAATTTCAGCCAGCTGTGTGCGGTCGTCTAGCCAGTCTTCGGTCAGCGAAACTACCGGCCGCTGAGATATTTTCATCTTTTTCAATATAACAACTCACACGTACAGCGAATGGGAGGATCGTCCAAATCAGATTGATTCAGCAGTTATTCCAGGAATCGGATCTGCAAGACAGAAGGTGCATAGGATAAGGATTGCTCCAGACTTCCGCACGTTGAGAGAGGAAAAGCGGAGACCAACTAAGAGAGTTGAGCAAGAGGAGCGACATGGACGTGAGAGAAAATGAACGGCTCCGATCACAGCGGAGGCTGATGATTGACTACACCACACACACCACACACACAGCCTTGATCTCCTTCGAAATCGCTTGCTGAGTCTTGCTCAAGACGCACGGACACTCGGGCTATTTATTCTGGTTGCCATATGCGATTGACTGGCAAATAGGTCGCTGGCAGTTATCTGGCTTTCCCGCGTCTCCGTCTAGTGTGTGTTCTGAGTTGTTCTGTTCCTGCCCCAGCAGCTGGGTTTCCGGTTCCAGATCGCACCGGTGAAATCGGAATGTGATGAATGATATTCCCATTGCTCACTGTTCCGCTTCGCAAAATTTCAATGGACGCCCACAGGAGCGGCCGTTAACAGGTCCGCGCTGCACCCCATGCCTAGACTCGATCTCGTGTGCATACAGCGTGCTCATCCGTCGCTGTGAGAGAATCTGTCCCTGCTCCTGGTCGAGGATTTCGGGTTTAGGCTTGGTTTAGGCCCTCTGAGACTGTACATCTTTCCGCAGATTCCTGCAGCGCGCCCGGCTTCATCCACTGTTTGTCGATTCTGGTCAAGGATCCGCACACTGGATAAAACTCAGAATAAATATCTATATCTCCCGTGGATTCTGGAAGTCGACAGACCGAGTGGCAGACGATTAATTATCCTCTTGCTGTAACTCAAGTGCTTCGTTAAATGTCGGATTTTCCTGTCAAAAGCCTAACTGACATGATGTTTAGCTACTTGTCTACGGTCTTTCATGGCGCTCTTCGGCCCCGGTCACCCTTGAAGCCCTGGCGTGTACTGCTGTCGCGGACCACAGAACTAAGATCTACCTTGAGATCACCGTCGAATGATGCCTTGCCGAGCACGCGCACGACATAGGCGCCCATCACAGCGCGATGTTGCCGCAGCGGCATCTCGACCTCACCTCGACGCACTCGAAGAAATCGTTCTAATGGGTTCGAATCGGCGGCTGATTCCCGTTGCACTAGCCCTAGCTAGGCTGGTGTGCGCTTCTCTGCAGCACACCGATTCGTTTCGCCAAAAAATTGTTCTGATCTCGACCACCGCATTTTTTTGACATCCCATCATTCTAAGATAGATATCTATCTGCCCCAATTAGTACAAAGGCATTCGGCGCTACGCAAGCCTGGGGAAACACAGGGCCACGACGGTGACGGTATGCTGACGGTACCCCTTAAGACGGACAGCAGTGGGAACCCACTGCCCTTTTCCTCCCACACCGTTGGCGGTGCTATGGTCGACGTCCCTTCGACCCTCGGGGCGTTGCTTGTCGGGGGCGCCGTCGCTCTGGTGTGCGTGTGCTCTCGTCCTTTTTATCTCTCCCATTTTGCGGCTTCCTGCTGACGCGGCCTCGTTTGTCAGCCTGAGCGGGATCGTGACCGTGCAATGCATCATCTTCTACAAGCTGTACCCTAATGAAGTGCGGATACAGAACCTCATGGTGCGCGCCCCGCATCTCTCCGTAGACAACGGACGTACTTACCTTCATAATGATGCTAGGTCCTGGCCGTATGGTGCGCCGCACCCCACCTTTTTCTCTGTCGTCGGTGCTGACATCCATTCATTGCCAGGCTCCTGGATCTCCTCCATTCCGCATTCATCGTGACGTCTCTCTTCAATTATTTCATTGATTTCTTCGGTGATACGTGCGCGCGCTCTTGATTCCTGCTTTCGCGCTAAACGCTCGTACAGGACACGGATAGACCATATCCCATGGTGCGTGTCATCCTACTTGTTGCTGCTCGTTTTTTTCATTGAAAATGTGCCAGGTCCGTTGCTGTACGTCCTACCTTTTTATTCGAGCTTCAAGCGAGAGCTAATGTACGTGGAATTAGTTGTCGGTGGTAGTCACGGTGCGTTTGCCGTCCATCCATCGCGCATACTCGGAGCATTTACACCGCTATCGTAGGCTATCCAAACTCTCATCGTGCATTGGTGCGTTCCCACTTTCTATCAAAATGCCGCCCGCTCATTCTTCCTTTCAGGTACTTTGCCCACAAGATCTACAAGTGTACGCCTCCGCACATTCATTCATTAATGCTTCATTCTCGATGGTGCCTCAGCGAGTGGAAAGAACTGGTGGATCACAGCACCGATAGTGGGTTGCCCATCTCTCGTTCTCTCACCTGACTCAGCCATAGTCGTCCAGGTGCTCCTGGCCTTCCTCCGCCTTCGTGAGCCCCTCCCCTCCGTTGCTGCTAGGTCTCATTCATCCTTTGACCGCCAGTCGCTGCGTCTGGTACGTCTATCCTTCTCTGCAGTGTTGCCGACCAAGCTGACACTGCCGCCAGTCTCCACAACCGAGATGTACGTCTGGGCATGTTCCTGCTCTGAAATTGTACTTAAGACTGTTTACCTAGGATCCGTCGCCACAAGTACTCCGCATTCAACGAGAAATACCCGGGGGTGCGTCTCCCGTCTAATTATACTCAGAATTGCTTTACATATCATATACCTCACAGTGGGTCTTCACGACGGGCCTCTCCCTCTCCGCCTCGGTGGATATCATCATCACCGGCTGGCTCTGCTACTTCCTGCAGAAGATGCGCTGGCGGACTGCGTCGACGCCGTACGCCTTCCTTCCCCCCTCACTTCATCTCTCACCTAAAATACTATTCCGCAGGATGGCGCAAGTCGTCGATACCCTAACGCTCTACACTTTGGAAAACGGCTTCTTGACCTGGTGCGTCTGGCCTGTCGCCGATGTATGTAAACTCAGACTGACAAGCATCTGGCGGCGCCTTTGAAGCGTGACGACCACGGCCTCCTTGATCTGTGTACGTACGCCATTTATTTCGTGTTTCGTTTTGTTTTGGAGTATCCGGGTCCGATACTAATGTGACGACTTCTCCAGTGGCTGACCATGCCGAACAATCTCGTGTTCCTGGGCCTGCACTTCATCATCGGAAAACGTGCGTCTTACGCTCTTCCACCTATTTCTTTTCTTCCTCGATATGGACGTTGACGCTCACTATGGGCTGCAGTATACGCCAACTCTCTGCTCATCTCGCTCAACACGCGCAAGTCCTTACGCGAAATGCGCTGGGAAAAGTCCGAGTTGGGGGATCCTTCCGTATCTGCGCGGACCCGGGGGGACTTCACTGTCCCATATAGCAGCACGTCCTATCCGTACGGTGCTGTGTCGATGGAGGTAAGGCGTGTTTCGCTTGTTGTGTTGTTTGGCAGACCAGGGTACTGATTTCCTCTGCCTTCCGTTTCCTCGGGGCTGCAGTCCCCAAGCTCGACATACCGTCCCGCGTTCAAGGTGCGTTCTACCTCCATTCTCCACCAAACTACCATCCACCCGACCCGATGCTGATCGTGAGGATTTACCCACAGGTCAACCCGCGCGTTCTCCCTTCTCAGCTCGACATCCGAGTCGAGCGCCGGGGCTCCGACCTCTCCGCGAGCTCGGTGCAGAACGACGACGCCCCCCATGCGTATGAGCAGGGCCAGCGGTACCACCGCCCGCGATCACCGAGGCATTTCGGAGAGCATCTGCGGTCGCTGCCATAACAGTTTCGTTTCATTGCACATATATATCCACGCATCTAACTCATAACTATTTATCGGGGCCCAACAATTGCATGTACTATATATTATTCCATATCCTTATCGCTGCGTTCGAAGATCGTATTTTCGAATGGAGCGGCAACCCGATGGGCCAGCATCATGTCGCCCGTATAAGTCGCCTTGCCTTCTTCGAGTCTTTGTTTGGGAGGGTTGTCAGATCCTGCAACGAAATTAATATGCCATGGATGGGTCGGCACGAAAGGTTGGCTGGGGCCCAGCTGCGGCACATTAGCAGGGCTCAGAGGTTTCCCTTGCGGATGATTATGAGAACCGTAGACAAGTAGCTATAATCATTGTCAGTCAGGTTTTTGACTCGTGTCCAGACAGCACGTGAGTTATGCGGGAGAATCTCCGCAGCGTGAGGGCAGCGCAGGGCAGCGCCAGTTATTGGGCGAGTGTTATCTGAGTATCGATTTGGACAATAGACAGGTTGCGCAGCCGCCACCGAGCCAGCTGGTGGCTGATTTGCTGTGCGCAAATGGTGGCTCGTGGCTCGAATGGCTAAATTCATGATACATTTTTTTTGGTTCAATTGACTCGTTTTGGGATCCAACTGAGCATTCACAAGTATATGGTCACTCCATGCCCCCAGCTGGCTGAGGAAAAGCGAAAAAGTTCTGATTTGAGCGGAAATTACACTGGATGAGCGTTCAGAGCGGTAACTGAGGCAGAAATGCATGGTTACCTTTATTACTGCGCCTTTCAGAGTCATCCGCTACCTGGGATTCAAACTTTTACCGAGCCACCAGCCACCATTTGCGCACACAGAATTAGACAGGTTGCGCAGCAGCCACCCTTAGTTACCACTCTGAACGCTCATCCAGTGTAATTTCCGCTCAAATCAGAACTTTTTCGCTTTTCCTCAGCCAGCTGGGGGCATGGAGTGACCATATACTTGTGAATGCTCAGTTGGATCCCAAAACGAGTCAATTGAACCAAAGAAAATGT
This sequence comes from Mycena leptocephala, assembly GCA_029378395.1. Taxonomy (NCBI): domain Eukaryota; kingdom Fungi; phylum Basidiomycota; class Agaricomycetes; order Agaricales; family Mycenaceae; genus Mycena; species Mycena leptocephala. The sequence goes on along the minus strand of JARJLF010000276.1, from coordinate 231,971 downwards.
CTCATGAATTTAGCCATTCGAGCCACGAGCCACCATTTGCGCACAGCAAATCAGCCACCAGCTGGCCCGGTGGCTGCTGCGCAACCTGTCTAATCTCAGCTTCGTTGTTCTAAGATTTCTTTGGCCTCGTAAGACGGACCGAGAAACCGGTGGAAGTGCCGCAATATATATGGGTCCATTGAAGTCGAAGGAATTGGTACATTCAAGGAAACGGAGCAGTGAGTAATGGGAGTATCACACATCACAATTCGATGTCAGTGGTGTAATATAGAACCGGACGGAATTACGAGTTAACTGGCAACATAAAACACATCCGGACTTGAGCGTGACGTGACGGCCCATCAAATGCGAGAAAGACGACGGTGTGAGCTTGGTGTGAGCTAATTACACAAGGGACAAACAGAATCAGGAGGTTAAGTGCTCGGTACAACAAAGCGAAGTATGAGCTCAAATTTTGTTGCACCGTCTGTTTATAAGAGACTAAGTGCTCGGAGGTTTCCAAGAGATTTGGTTTGAATTTGGTGCAAGTGAGAGCACTGAAAGGCTGTGTGTGCGCTGCTGACCGTGCTATTTGTTATCCCGTCCTGATCGGAATGTCTCCTCGACCCCAACGTTCATGTCGCTCAACGCTTTTGGTGTGGTTCCTCGTCTCTGTCGCTCGCCGCGCAGGATGTCGGACTTATAATTGGGAGGTATTCTTTTCATGAAGCTGGAACTTCGAAATGGACCACCGTCAAGCTGCAGCAGACTCGATCGGCATCCATCTCCGTCGTGTACACACATCCCCTCTACCTCCCCAAATCCATCCGTGAAACTCCTGATTTAACATGTGGGTACCCAGCGCCAATTCCCACACGAATACTACGAATCGCGCCTCCAGTTTCATCGCATCGTCTTCGACAGTGATGAAGACCTCGCTGTGGATCGAACGCTTGTGGATCTTATTCCTGGATTGAGGCCCGTCGGCCACGGTTGCGACTCTGACCGAACTGCAGGTGCTCAACTCAAACCTCGGAGGACGAGACAATTCGATATCACGCCGAACAACACGGCGGCAATAATGAATCCCTGCCGGAATGGGACACCGTCCGCAGATGGTCCGTTCGACTCGGTGAATAGGGTGCGTTTTGGTGGTCCGTATCCCGACCCCAAAGTATCGCGAGCCTCTATTTCGAGTTAACCAACGGCTCTACCGTTCAGGAAGGACTAAAATCTACAGATCTACCCCAAAATACGCCCGTCACCACTCGGAGACCCTCCCCCGTATCACGTATCGGATACCACGTTCCTAGCAAAAAAAAATCAACCTCATATCGACTTGGTAAACGCAAAGAACAGAGTGGGTGTACTTACTATCGACCTTCCCCGCTCGCCTCGCCGCGACGACCGCATCTGCTACCGCCCAATAGTCATCCCCAGTATGCACCCCACGCACCCAGTCCGCGCGATAGTCCCCCCGCTGCTCGACCGCCACGAATCGGTCATCCGCCAGGAGCGGGCTCTCAACCCCCATTGTCACCGGAGTCGTAGTCAGAAAGACGATGCACTGTAGCCGCGCGTCCGCGCTCAGCGCCGCGTCCAATACGGGGTTAACGTTGTTGGGACCCGTGTGGAAGGCAATATGCGTGAGGCGCGGGATCCGCCCGAGGCGCGCATCCGCCCGAGGCGCGCATACAGTGCGATTGCGAGTGCGGGCGCCTCGGGTACGGGACGGCGACGGTCATCGAGCAGCTCGAGGTGTGTGAGGTTGCGGTACACGTACGCTGTATCCACAGTGTCGTTTTTCTTTCCCGCGGGTCCCACTGCAGGCAAGTGCCATGACCGTGGGTTCATGGCATTTGATTGGCAGAGCACCGACACTTGCCATGGCGTTGGCCAGGCATTGCACAAATCCCTTTGTTCCTTTGTCAGCGTGAGAAAGTCCGGTGTTCAAGTTCAAACGCAATGAGAAGTTCTCCCCTTGGCTCACTCATTACTCGCTGGCCGTCATCTCACTCCGAACTGGATCAGGGAAACTTGGAGAGCCCGAGGCAGAACTTACACCGCGGGCAAACCCCGCGGAAGCTCGGGTTGACCTTCCGGAATGGAAGGCAGATGGGAGCTAGTTGGAAGCTGTGCAGGAAGCTGCACGGAATCCACATGGAACCGTTGATAGACACTGATAGACACCTGATGAGATGTTGACATCTGACAATCAATCATAGCCTTAATTGGAACATTCTTCCGATCTGGCTTGTTTGATCAACAAACGTAGTCCTGATATATGCCGCATCTATAGAAATGATTTTGAATCTTCCTCTCCCCACTCTTCAGGCTACCCATGCCTTCAGAGGTTATCTGTGCCTGTACAGTCTGCATCAAAAATTTCGAAGTCCGGGATGGTCGACTGCAACCTGGAAGATCAATTAGCTCCTCGGCTCGTGCTGAGCATGAAGCAAGGGACGAGAGAGCACAATTGGCTGCTGCAGCACAGCCCCGGCAGACTGGACCAGCCCAAAAAGCTCAGCCAACAAGTGTTAAACCAAAACCTGCAAAGCAGGCGTCTGTGGTTTGGGATACTGGTAAGTTTTTACTGCATCTCAGACAACAAATTTACAGAAAAAATGTAGTATTGTTTCCTGTTATCGAGCTCTGTTGCCTACTTGTGGCCTGGCTTAACCTTCATGCTGGTGTCAGCCGTACAACTGCTAACATTGTTCTGAAGGCATTGCAATTTATCTTGGCTACAACTCTTCAGCTTCTTTGTGTTGCACTGCAATCTGCAGGCTTTGGCGAGATTAAAGTGCCACAGATTCATCTACCCAAAGATATCCGCAGCATCTATAAACAGGGAATGGAGCCAGTCATCGATCGAGTTGCCTGTTGTCCAACATGTTATTCCTTGTATCCTGCAGATCATCCGATTCCAGAGACTTGTACCTACCAACGGTCTCAATTGGCACATGTATGTGGAACAGCCTTATGGCGAGATCGAAAAACACGCAAGGGTGTGAAGCGTGTTCCTACTCGGCTATTCAGCACACAATCCTTGGATTCTTGGCTTAGATTCTTCCTAGCTCGGCCAGATATTGAGGATCATCTAGAGAAGTCTGCATCTCGGAATCAGAACAGGTATCCTCAAGGAAATGCATATACTATGCATGATATTGCAGATAGCCCAGCATGGGCAAGTCTAGGAAATTATGTTCGATTTCCGTACAACCTGGTTTGGGCTGTTTATGTCGACTGGTTTAATCCATTTAGCAATAAGATTGCAGGTATGTCTGTAATTGTTAACACAGATTGTGTTAATAATTGATTTGACCTTATAGGCAAGGTTGTTTCTGTTGGTGCCATCGTCTTATACTGCTTGAACCTCCCTATCGAGATTCGGTTTCTTGTGGAGAATGTCTTCATTCTTGGTATTATACCTGGACCAGGCATTTAGCAATAAGATTGCAGGTATGTCTGTAATTGTTAACACAGATTGTGTTAATAATTGATTTGACCTTATAGGCAAGGTTGTTTCTGTTGGTGCCATCGTCTTATACTGCTTGAACCTCCCTATCGAGATTCGGTTTCTTGTGGAGAATGTCTTCATTCTTGGTATTATACCTGGACCAGGCATGCCAGATGTCTGGGAGATCTCGCACATCCTTGATGCCTTTGTTACCAAGATGAATGCATTCCGAGCTCCAGGCCAAAAAATACCTACACATCACCACCCAGAAGGAGTTCTTGTTCAATTACGGATTCTACCTCTGATTGCAGATCTTGGAGCAATCCGAAAAATTGCAGGATTTCTATCGCATAGTGCTACCTTTTTCTGTTCCTTCTGTCTCATCAAGTCTGCAGAGATTGAAAGTCTTGACTATGAGACTTGGACGCCCCGTGATGGCCCCACCGTAAAAGCTCAGGGTAGAACCTGGCTGTTTGAGAAAACAACAATCAAAGATCGAGAGGAGTGGTCAACAAAGACTGGTGTACGTTGGACACCAATGCATGATATTTCCTATTGGGATCCTGTCAAACATTGTGTTCTGGGTTTCATGCACAATGTAGAAGGCAAAGCAGAACATCACCTTCGCATCCTTTGGGGAATTGGTAGAAAATATCATGCTGAAGAGGAGTTGAAGGAGCAGCGGAAATATGAAGAATTTTCTGAATCTGATGCCTCAGAGGCATCAGACGAACTAACTTTCTTGGAATCAGATGCAAGCATGCCTCTTGAGGATCTCATGAATTCAGAATATGAAGGCCACTCTCAAAGCTCTGCAACACCCACTCCACAGAATCCAGGCACACATCTTAGGAATTTGTTTCTCAGTGAAGAGAGTGATGAAGGAGACCCAGATGATGCAGATTTCACCCCTCCAGATCCCAACTTTGATCCAATAACTGGAGCATTTAATTTTACACCCGACCAGTTGGCAGCCATACGTGCATGCATCAAGGATGTTCAGCTTCCAACCTGGGTAGGACGACCACCCACAAATCTTGGTGAAGCATCACATGGCAAACTGAAAGCACAAGAGCTGCTTACTCTTTTCACTGTGATTTTCCCTCTCATCATCCCACAACTGTGGTGGGAAAAAAGCGAAACTGCCATGAAACTTTTGGATAACTTTTATCACTTTGTAGGTGCAATAAACATCATTGCTTCATATTCAACCAGTGATACCATGGCGGAGGAATATAGAGTTCATTTCACACAATACCGCAGAGGTATACAGGAACTATGGCCACGTATTGATTCCTTGCCCAATCATCATCTTGCAATGCACAACCCAGAACTCTTAAAGTTCTGGGGACCTTTGTCTGTTATTAGTGAATTTCCTGGAGAACGAATGAACGGTGAACTGGGAAAGATCAAGACAAACCGGCGGATATGTAAGTTTATCTTCCCATCAGTCTTTTCTATTACTAAAAGACATTGACAGATGATATGGATCTCACTCTGTTGAGACAAATGGCTCGACGTGGACGCTTGGAAGCTATGCTGCATGATCGAAGCTTCGAAAACTCGAGTCACCTTAGTGGCCAGCTTGCTGGGATTCTACTCTCTGAAGCAGTTAATTCTGCAAATCCTCTGAAGCCATTAACTGGTCTCGAAGTTGCACAGTTTTTGGGCAAAGGAAAGGACATCCCTGCCAATATATACGAGATGCTCTTATTCTATCTACACTCCACTGGACAGAATCAGTGGCGATCTTGGAAAGCATTGCCTCTCCTGGATCATGAGCAAGCATTACCGCCAACTGGAAGAAAAAAAACTGAAATCGAGTGTGATAACCATACCTTCAGCCAAAAAATATCTCATGAGGGAAATAGTGGCATCCAGTTCAAAAATCCCTTGAATCCAGCACTTATTCTGACAGGTTACATTCACGAAATATGGCAAATCCCCCTTCAAAATCTTGTTCAAACTTTTTTTGTTGTTGAAAAACACACTGTCTTACCTCAATACCTATTGAATGAAACACCTTATCCCACCATGCCCGACATGTATTGCACAGCTGTGGATGCAAAACCCTCTGGCAATTTTATAATTATTGAACCAGCACATATCATTACACATCTCTCAATCATGAAACCACCCCGACAGACATATGGGATTCTGACAAGGGATCTACTAATTATTTGCTGGGCATTGAATCGTGGCCGACGTAGCTGAGGGTTCTTATTGTAGTTTTGTTCACAATTTCTTGAGTTCATTCAATAAAAAATTGCACCTGCTTGTGTAGGACTCTATGTGATGGAGATACATTTATTTCTATATAGATTGAATTAGTGTTAGGGTGAGGAATTAACACAGAAGCTAACATATGTAATGAGCTATACCCATGTATTATACATCATCTGAAAGTCAATGGTTTGAATCTTTTTGCTGCTTACCTCTTTTTGGATTTCTTGCTGTTGTTATATCAAGATATTTGTAGGCATAAAATCATGTCAAATTGGAAAGCATATACAAAAAAACTGAGTGCATATAGTAAGCATGGGATGAAAAGGAGGAGGTAAAGAATCCATATGATCATATAGAGCTGCTGTATCGAAATATTGTCCGAGCGTTTATGTGCCAGATGGCCCTGCCCCATCCTCATCTTGATCCATTGCATCGGTGTCGTCATTGTCCTCTTCCCCATTGTCTGGCTCACCGTCATCTTCGTCAGGCTCACCTTCATTATCATCTTCACCGTCATCATCCTCTCCTTCCTGCCATGGCGCATCAGGATCCTCGCCGTTTGCCTTCATCTGCTCAATCTCCTCATCTGTTGGGAGATGATAGAGCGCCAGCACTTCATTGCCATAGTGCTCCATGAAAAATGCATCATCCATGGTTTTGAAATTGTTAGGCACACGGTCATTGACCCAATGACCTGCAAGGGGGAGGGCAATACCGTTCAAACGGTAGCTGGCGCGAAGACGAGCTGGTAGTTGATTGAATGATGCTGGATCAAACCAGTCGAGGGGCGCATTCTTGGGCCAGCGCTCCGACATGGAAGATGGTTCGGCATCAGAATCCACAATGCGCTCTCGCTGTCCTCGAAACTGCTGCCCTTGGCCCTTTCGCTTTGCGACTGCCTCGCGGTCTGGGTCAATTGTTTTGCGAATAAAGGCTGTCGCATTGGCGCTACGCCCAGGCTTTGGCTTGATAATATACTTGGCGCGATTTGAATCAAATTCATCATCGCTGTTGCAGTATGTCTCTGCAGTCAGAGCAACGACCCGCTCTGGCCAGCCATCAGCTCGGAGAGCCTTGGTACGAGCGTCTCTAATCTAACGAGGAACTTAGTTATGGAATTGAATAAATTCAAAAAACTTACATTTATACGAGCTTTATATGCGGTGGTCTGCTTGGATTTCCTGAGAACCGCTCCTGCAGTACGGGCGTCGGCCAGCACCCGCTTGTGCATGGTTGAAAATACAAAATTTCTGTAGAGCCTTCGAAGGAATGCAGAGTCCCTGAGCTTTGTCAGGTCAGGACTCATGCGTATGTAGCAATGAGAACCAGCAACATGCTGGAAGGTACTGGTGGCGATATTTTCGAGAGCTCTGTTGTACAAGGAGTCAACTGTTCCACCAAGCAGGTCTGGTCGCCAAGCAGAGAAACCAGCAGCAAGGACAGTGGAAAAAATAGCCTGGAGATGTTCGTCACTGATCTTTTTGATACTGTTCGCAATTGGACCTGTGTAGGTTGACACAGCTAGACGCAATTGTCGGATTTTTCCCATAGCCTCAGAATGGTCAGTGGAAATGCGGCTGGCAATTTCGTCCCATGCATCTGCGGTTGTAAATCTTTGGGCAAATGCCTGGAGCATAAGATCGGAGGGCATTTCAGGAACGGTGACCGAATCGTAAACACCCCAAAGAAGATAGATATGGACATGGAAAGCTGCCTGTATTTTATTTGAACACATATGACATGAAATGAAAAAGAAATTTGTTACCTGCAGTGATTTATCACCTTTACTCAATTTCGATGGAGGGATATGATGTTCGTCGCGGCGAGCCTGGCGCCTTTTCTGCTCTGCCTTCTTTGCAGCCTGCTCTGCTGCCTTCTTCTTTAATGGGGGTTCCTCAGGTGGATCACTAAAATCCCGTGCGCGTTTTTTGCCTTTGTCGTTATTCCGCGGAGGGTCAGGTGCAGGAGAAAATTCCGCATCTGGTGGATTGGGACCTGCAGGACCAGATGAAGCTCCTTCATTGGGTGCGGAAGGGCCCCCATGAGCATTGCGACGCCGTCTAGCATCTGAAGCAGTAGAGCGTCGAGTCTTTTGCTTTTGCTTTCCAGCCATAGGGAGAGTAATGTGGTGGATGGAAGAACAAGAGATCTCGTTTTCTGCCCCATAGCCATCCTGAAGCCTCCCCGCTCAAGCATGTTAATCCCGGTAAGCATTTTGAAGTTCAACAAAGGGAAATGAAAAGCGTGGGAGTGATTGCCTATCAATTGCAATCACGGTGATCATACGGTATTTTTACTAAGTATAGGAATACACCGTGTTATACGCGTGTTACAGCTCCCTGCCAGCTCCTTGGCAGATTCCTGTGCGGGTTCCAGCTGCCTTCCATTCCGGAAGGTCAGCCCGAGCTTCCACGAGGTTTGCCCGCGGTGTTACTGGTACATCTTGTGGCCTTTATCTGCACCAACCCCTGCAGTGCAATGAATTTGTTTTGCGTGCGGCTTGAAACCCAGTGCCCATGCAAAATTGGCTGCATGTTGAGAAGTCTTCGGGAAAGTGACAAACGAGAAAAAGCTTTTTTAGAAATAACTTATGGGAAGAACAATATATTTTCTGGACTCAGGAGTGGTCGAGAAAATCAGAAAGCCTCAAGGTTACAAGGTGGAAGTGATCGCCGAATGATCGCTGATTGCAAGCCGCGGAAGGCAGACCAACTTCTCACGCCGACAAAGGAACAAAGGGATTTGCGCAATGCCTGGCCAACGCCATGGCAAGTGTCGGTGCTCTGCCAATCAAATGCCATGAACCCACGGTCATGGCACTTGTCGGCAGTGTCCACCTTGAGGAAGTAGAGTCTCGAGCGGCATCGTTAGCCGCCGGAGGCAGTCCATCGCAGCCAGAGCGCGCAGATGCCGCTGCTGCAGGCATGTCCGCGTGAAGACCGTCGTGGCGCGGGCGCACGCGAACAGGACAGGCTCGATGTGTGAGGGGCTGATGTATTCGAGGAAGAGGTGCCGCACTGCGTGTGCGAGGAAGCCTGAGGGTTTGTGCGCGATGTCGCGGAGGATGCGGCCGGGGGGCAGGACGGGGAAGTTGTGGATTGACGGGGACAGGCAGAAGAGGAGGACGCGGTAGGAGAGGGGGTGTAACCTGGATGGCGATGACAAAAATAATGAATTTCGGATTGAAAGGGTCAATTCACGGCTACCACTCACCATTCCTTGATGCGCCATGCGACCAGCATGAGGCGAGGAATATTCGTAGGGCGGCAGAGAGCGGCAATCTCGAAGATGTTGCGTTCGAGTTCCGGGGGAAGCCGAGACCTGGCACCGATATGAACTGTGGGTACAACTCTCATGGCCACCATGCGTGTAAGCGGAAGGAGGATTGGAATGAGGGAAAGACGTTGAAACACTCTGGCGCGAGTTGACCTTATGTGTTCGGCCTGGGCCGACCATCCCGGACGAAGGCAGCAATCTACTCGTCCCCATCGCCGCTGCTCCGACAGCGGATTCTCAAGTGCAAAACTGAAACTCAGAGTGGGGCACAAATTGCAAGTTATACCCGGGGAGGACACAACAGTGAAACTATTCGTTTCTTGGGCCACTGCATGATCAGTGTACTGTTTCGAAACTGGACCAAGCAGAGCATTATATTTATCCCGAGTCTTAGCCTATGTCGCTCAGAATTATTGAAAATAGAATGTGACGCCGATTTGATACAGGGACCCAAAAACATTGAATTGAACATCTTGAACTGCCGACGATACCGAGTTGGAGCACGCATTGTGCCATGGCAATAACTTCCACGGCAAGTTGCATTTTGTAATTGGTATGTTGATGGACTAGCCAACAGTCGGACTCCCCGCGGGCTGTACACCAACGGATAAACCGCACCCGTCCTCATCGCCTTGCCCCTCCATCAGAATTCATTTTGGATACACTAACGGGTTGCGCCCTTGCATCGTCACCTGCTGGGTGGTCGCGGCCCTCCATCAAGGTGTTGTCCTCCTCCTCCTCCTCTTCATGTTTGATACATGGGCCTATAGCAGATCAGCGGCACCCTCAATGCTCGAAATTGGACAGCGTACAGAAGCACCTCAATGCTGCGGTGTGTCCACAGATCGCTGTAGGGCTTGGATGAGAAGTGCCGTTCACGGGGACAGGAGACTCACTGAAGCAGCCGCAGCAGCTGAGACATATGGAGCAGCAGTAGGAAACGAATTTTGCGAAGGTCATGGAGGCGAGAGGAGAAGGTCGTGGGGAAAGTAACGCCTGGCGTCGGCTGTGTTTAAATGCTGGCGATGCCCTGACGACAAATCGCCAATTCATGGCAGCGTGGTAAGTTTAAAGTGATCTGAATGTTTCAAATTTGGACCACTCAATTCGAGCGAACGTTTCTTGTACGACTTCCAGCTTGAACCAGTTGCCATCTGGACGTTGGGTTGAACGGAATTATTTTATACAATGGACATTTTAATATATACTTATACTTCTACAGCATGTACACGATAGCGCAAAAAGAAGTGTCTGGGTGATACATATTCAAGGTATTATGGGCAACGAGGAGGGTGGGTATCTGACAGGATATCTAGTAGGAGAGCATAACAATCAAACAACCACACGCAGAACGAGACACTCCGATTTTTCTAACCTACTTCGAATGCTTACACCGCGGCTTGATCTTGTTCCGCCTCAGCGCAAGCGGGCGATCGCGTCCCCGCAAACGCAGATACACCCCACATGCATTGCAGAGCCGCGCGCCGGTCTTGCTCCGCCGCCACACGCTCGTCTTGCGAGAATGACAGTGCGAACACTCTGGCCCCTCTGCGTCTGCAGACGGATCTGGCTGCTCTTCGCACTCCACCTCCAGGTCGGCGGCGATGAGCGCGAGGGGCCGCAGCTTCTTGCGCTGCTGAAGGTAGAGGCCGCACGCATTGCACAGCAGCTGCCGCGTCGCGGGGTTGCGGCGCCAGAGTGGTGTCGACGTCGCGGCACAGTGGGAGCAGCGTTTTGGCGTGGTGGTGTCGATGCTGCTACGCCGTGATGAGGAGGCGCTAGACGTGAATACGGAGATCGCGGACAGGGTACCAGATGAGTCGGACGAGCGGGAGGATGGGCGAGGGAGGATGTCAGGAAACGCCGGGCCAGACGGGAAGGTGTAAAAAGGGTACGGTGAATGGGCATCAGGTGCATTGAGCACGGAGGGCATCATCACGGTGTTCCACAGACCGGGGTCGAGGCTGGCTATATCAGACCACTGGGAAGGCTGCAAGAGTGAATCGTTGGCGTAGACACGGTGGTCGGGAAGTTCAACCCAGTATGCGCTGCCATCTGGCGATGCGGAGTCTATGCTGCCGCTGCCACGGAAATTGGAGCCTTCTTCCAACGAGGAATACAACGGGAGCGGGCTCAGCGCTTGGGCAATGAGGCCCATTTCCGCGTCTGTTTGGTGCGGAAAGCAGTATAGTGAGTCCACGGCAGCGTCCACCGAAGAGTACGACCGCTCACTATTGCGAGAGCTGGGTGCCTGGAAGTCAATGGATTGCGCTTGCCGACTGGGTAGCGGGATGGTGTTGTCTGCCAAACGAATCGAAAGCACTTAGAAAAGTCGATATCGGCGCACTGAGGTAGGACGCTTACCGCCGAACTCCCACCATCTAGTATTCGTATGCGACGTCGCCTGCGCCCCAGCGTAGCACCGAAGCTCGTCTTGTTGTAGAATTCGTAGATCGGTGAGGGACATGGAAAGGTGGTTCTGCTTGCTGAATCAGGGATGGGGAGAACTTTTCCAAGACGCTGCGTATATATATCGGCAATTCAAGTCTCGGATGCAATATTGCCTCGATCAGGCGAACCGCATGGCGCCGTCCATTACATCAGCAAAAACCTCCCCAGTTAATTTGAAATAAAATTGGCGAAATTATCTTTGGCCAATATAATTGAAACACATCTCTCACAATTTGAGCATAATTAGAGAATATTTTCCAACATTTGACAACATCGAGCCAAAAATCCGTGTAAATCCCCATAGATGGTGGATTCTATGCCTACTCAGTGTCTAACTGCTGGAGGCACATTATTGTTTTGTTGAAAGTGCGTCGATGGCAGAGCTAGCAAATGCCAACCCGAGCATAATTTGAGCATAATTTGATCATATTTCACAACATTTAACAACGTAGAGCCTAAAAGCTGTCAAAATAGTCATAGGTAGTCTATGATACCTATGCAGTGTTTGGATGCTGGAGGCACCTAATTATTGTGTTGAAGGCATGTCATTGGAAATGGCTTCAACTGGAAAGAACTAATAGTTCTGCACAAAGTCTTTCAAACTCCGACCATCAATCAACCACGTGATAGAATGTTGACAGATTTATTGATGTCGTACCATTGCCAATCGTACGACACTTCTTTCCTTCCCCCACCACTCCGCTCCCACTCCCCCTCCCAAGTACGCCCACCGCTGCCCCCTCTGAAACCCATGATCCTCCTGCAAGAAACACACATACCCCGCAGCACACACACACCCCATCCTTGCCCCATGCACTCTAGATCTCCGTTCCTCTGCAGCCCTTCATCCCACCGCCGTCGGAGCCAGTGCCATGTCTTTCGTATGCCACATCCTCTCAAGTCTCCCTACGATCCCGAGTCTCCGCCTCTCCTTCCCACTCCCCACTATGTTGCACCTCGCTGGCAGCCACGTCACGCATCAACGTCCGCTGTCGGCTGTCGTAACGATCAACACTGTCAAAAACCATCACCAACGACCACGTCTAGGTCAACGGCGGCGTGGATTCTTCAAGTCTGAGGCCCGGTCGCACTACGCCGGTTCTCCTTCGCGACATCCGGCCCTTTGGTCCCTCAAGCCAGTCCGCAAGTCTTGCAATATACTTTGAACGACTCACTTTCAAACCATTCATTGTATGCGCGCTTGTTTTCTTCTTGTGCTTCAATCCAAGTCTGAGGCCCGGTCGCACTATGCTGGTTCTCCTTCGCGACACCCAGCCCTTTGGTCCCTCAAGTCAATCTGCAAGTCTTGCAATATACTTTAAACGACTCATTTTCAAACCATTCATTGTATGCGCGCTTGTTTTCTTCTTGTGCTTCAATCTACCGTCAAGTTCTCTTCGAGGTGTTCACTGCCCTCCGCGCTCTCTCAATCTGGACGACTCGGCGTGGCTTTGAACTGGTATTTGTATTGGTCATTTTTGTAGCTACATCTCTGTATTAGTTAGTGCGCAATCCTATGCTTCTTTCATCTATCTTATGACCGATACATGCAAGTAAAACGAGGAATATGAGGAGATATTGCTTGATTATTTGCGACAATCTGACGATAATTCGGTCAAATAATCTGGGGGGAACATAATTTCATAACATTTGACCATACACCGATAGTCCAGCTAATTTGAGACAATTATCCCAAATTTATCCCAAATTACCTGGGGGGGTTTCCCTGATGTAAGCGTGCCTTGACGTGCAAATCTAAAGGATACTGCCGGAGGACAGCTGTCGCGATGGTCCGATCTTGCTGGGCGGGATATTTGGTGATTTATTTGAGATTAATGCAAAAACGAATACATTCGTCTGCATTCGTCCCAGGCTCCGTCTGGCAGATCGCCAGGTCATCGGCGACATTGAGCCTGGATCGGGAACTGACTGCCTGAACGGGGAACAAAGGCTGTCGTTCTGATGCGCGTGCAATTGCAAAAGCGCCATGCCAAGCCCTCATTTAGGCTGCTGGATCTACAGGTCAGATCAATCAATCCGCAGCGTTCATCAACTGTGACCAACGGATGTGAGACTCCGCATGCCGGGTCCCGACAAGTAGAAACACCGATCATAAAATGATCTACTACCCAACCGCGGAGCCGGTAACCCACACAACCTGAACAGCAGGCTACCACAGGACTGCTTCAAGACTGCTTCAAATGTCTGTATTTGGGGCGATAAGTTTTGGATAAGTATGAGTACGACTGCATCGTCGCCCGGGTCTGACAGGGTCATCCAGCGTTCATCGTCTTCTTCAAGTTCTTGCGACTCATGCACAGAATGAGCTCAAAGCATGGGTGTGGCGATTGTAGTAGCGGCCGACGACCTCACCGCACTGCCTGATAAATGACTGATCAGAAAGAAGCCCGCAGTGCACCGCCATGGGTTCCTAATCGGGCTTGCGAAACAACAGGAACAAAGATCGGTCCGATCGCTCCGCGACATCGATGTCTTCCGATTTCGTTTTGGGTTTCTACAAATTCGGGCAAATTCAATGTTCTGAGAAGTATGCGCTCCTTCACTTCCCAATGGAAGACAAGAGCAGCGTCTCTTGTGGCCCGAAAAAGCCTGCTATAATTTACATCTCACCAGCCCGGTGTATCAGATTTTGACGGTTTGTTGGGCAGGCATCACCGTGGGATTGTGAACGATGGAATCTCGGAGTAATGCGGAAGGGGCAAACGAGAGCGAGAATAATATTCGGTCTTCGCTACAGTGTTCAGGATGCCTGATGTTTCACTCACCCGTCGCGTGCTTGATTAAATAACAAAAAAAAGCCCAGTCAGCGATTCCCCCACCATTTCCCTCCTCACCGTTCGTTGGACGCGACGCAGCGCCCACTCAACAGCTTTCATTCCTAGTTAGTCTCCTTGGTCCTCGTAATGCCGTCCGGGTATCGCCATCTACGCCTGCAGACCATCTGTCGGCGCCGTTCCTGTAGGATATTAATGGTGCTGAAACGCCAGCGAGTAGCCAGCAGGTGCGATGGACGCCCGCTGGTCCGCCTGAGTCGTGTGATTCATATGGACAACGAACACGGCCTCGTCCAAAATTGCATCAACCCAGACACAGCAACGGCTTAGCGTTCGAGTGAATGAATGTAAGGTGCATTAAAAGGAGATCGAACTGTCGAAGAAGATTCAGAACTCTGGTGCGCCTGACAAAGGAGTGAGTGAGACGTGGGATTTTGGCACAAAAGTGGACGAAAGCCGTTAGATTCCGCGTCCGGGTACGGGGGCGCTCGAACAGCGGCGGCAAGCTGCACAGATTTGTTGTGAACGCCTTGTGAGTTACGGTTAATGATCTATTGGCGAGTGTCGAGCGGACTATCCGCTCACAGTGCGCGCGGACCTCGTCTCAATTCGATCCACAGTCGTCACGGTGAGCGGTTGGGTGTGACTGCGAATGAGTCCGGCCGTTCCAAATGACCTACGGACATCACTGTCAAATAGACGACTCAGAGCGAAATAAAACTCACCGTGAACACGGACAGCACGCTGGAATCGCATGCTGGCTCCTTATCCTCGCAGGCTAATACCCGAAGACATAGCACGTCGATGTCGCTTCTGCAGGTTTAAAAAAAAAGCCTGGGCATCGCCAACCGTGCCGAAACATTATATTATTATTGGAAGCAACGTCACGAACATCTGTAATTTCTTCGAGACACGTTCACAATCTGATTAGCCATTGGCGTGTACCTTCGGACTCGGACGATCCACAATAAAGTTGAGACGGCCTTCGCATGTTCTGCCATGGCGAGAGCAGCGAATGCGGTTGCTATCCACCTTCGACAAGGCATTCGTAGCTGTGATCCCAACCGTCGGTCATCAGAAAATTGAGGGGGGAACCCTCCCTGCTGTCCGTGTGCTGACGCTCACGATGTCCACAACCGTCTCCGTTCGTAAATCAGAAGAGCGTCTACATTTCTTGCGGGGTTTCTCCAGCTCTGCGGAATAAGAGTGCGAATATCGGTTGGGAGGGAATAAGACTCGCAGGCTTGATCCAGTTCTTCTTTGAAGCGTGGACTCGATATGTCGGGAAATCGATGAAGTCAGCAAAGGGGGCGCACATTTCAAATTTATTCAACCCCTAATGACATTCTGCTGAAACCCGGGGGCTAACAGCGCTCGCGATAAGGGCGGATGAGCTCTTGACTGCATACGCAGCGAGTGACGGGTGCCTGTCGTTGAGTAGCCTGGATCGTGGAGGATGAGGGATGTATGCATATCTCGGGGCGCGGAAGTGTAAAAGTGGCTGGTATGCATCCATGCTCAACATTGGCAAAACCTACGGAGATCTTCGGCGCCGGCGAGAGCTTCGGGAAACGATCCCTGCAGTCTCAGTTCGTAGTGCGGAAAAGGGTGTGTATGTCTAGGGTTTATCCAGCTGGGCAAATGGGAGTGAATATCAGTTGAGGGAGGAGAAAACTCACGATAACCTCGCAGGCTTGGATATGCGGATTCACGACGGAAATAAAAAGGAGAGAATATCATTGGTGACTTTGAAGCGTGCTCAGATATGGACTTGATATGTCAGAAAATCATGTCAATCGCGCGCTGGGATGTTGATGATGTAGTTAAAGCTATGAAAGCAAACGAGGCGTACGTTTCAAATTTATGTGATCCCTCGCGACAGTCTGCTGAAAGTCGGGTACCAACAGCGTTCTTGATACGGGCGGACCTACTCTTGACTGTATACGCAGCGAATGACGGGTGCCTGTCGTTGATTAGCCCGGATCGTGGAGGATGAGGGAAGTATGAGACTTGCAAAGCATACCTCGGGCGCGGAGGTGTATAGCGGCTGGTACGCATCCTTGCGGTGCCGGCAGAATCTCCTTGAGCAGTTCGCAGCATGGTCAGAAATCGACGTCGAATCGATTTTGAAGGAAGGCTCACAGAGGTGGGCGAGCTGTGCCGATATGCCGCCTTGAGTATTGGCTACGAGGGAGAAGGGAAAGGTCCGTTTTGCAGGGGCGGCGAAACCATCGAGCAAAGAGAAGATCCCCATTACAGAATTGGCCGCTTGAAATGCCCTCAAATAAGACATAAAGTATCTTGACCTCAGCGGGACGTAGAGTAGAGGCGAAGGCAGAACGTTAACCCTGTTCTGATATATACAGCTTATCAGCAGAATGTAGCCGCCGCCGAGTGGAAATACCGAACAAGAGGTGGCCTGAATCCCGTGCACAACAATCTAAAAAGCGATGGCGTGGATCCTTCCCGATGGGACGGCTTAGGTATTGGAAAGAAAGGGATAATGGTGGTCGGCAGACGGACCTCATGACGTCGTTTTCACTCATGATGCGGTTTCTCGGCCGAATGTTTGGAGGAAACGGTCTGTGGAATGATGAGCGTTTGAGCTGATCAAGTGAGACGCACTTCCCTAGGGTAAAATTTGAGGACAATAAGCCCGGGTATTTACGAGGACCCACTTTTGAGTGCGGTTTCCACGAAGCGTCCGCCTAGGCGCCGGTTATTATGGACAATTGGCAAATGAGTCTTTTGAATACGTGCGTCATCTTCGCCAATTTATATTGAAGGTTAGCTGCGCGCTATGCCCATACATCGAGGAGGAACACCTCTGCACCAAGGTAGGATCCGAGCTCGATCGGCGAATAATTCTGAGAACAAAAGGATTGAGCAGTGAATGTAGCGCACAAGGAAGATGTTTCGATGCAAATCCAGCAACCGCATGCGGCCGGAAGCAAAGTCGGTGGGGGCAGGTCAAACGGTAAGAAGCGTACCGTCGGTGGACCATTCCAAAATGAATACAAAACTCAGAGCCGTAGCCTTGTTCGATTCTTTCTATGACATTGTATCTTATATTCTCCGAGTCAGCTGCTCTGTGGAGGAGCCAAGGAGGATCCTGTCCAGAAAATCAGCGCATTTGGACGCATCACGCGGATCTATGTCGGATTCAAAGACCTTGGCGGCGCGGCGGGGAAGATCGAGGTAAATCGCCGCGCAGATTCGTGATGGAAGAAGCAAAGAGCAGGCCTGTTTGCCCGTGTTATTTGACGGCCGAAGCGCATCGCATGAATCTGATGCGTGATATTGGAATAAAATTTTAAAACCCGTACCTCGTGTAGTCTGTCAGCAGAGAGAAATGTTAGGAAGCCCAAACATGCAGATGACATTCATATCCTTCGCAGCGTTCACTCGGAATACCTCCCCTCCTCTGCGGCTGCAGCCCCAATTCACAACCAATGCACATGGCCAATACCACATTAATCGGCCACGTACTGTGAGTAGTCTGCCAAAATGCAAATCTATTTTCAATAAATGCAGATTCGACGAATCGCCCAGCGTTTCTTTGGGGATTTTCTCGACTTCGAGTTTTTGGCGTAATCTAACTTCCAAAGGCACGGGCCGCGCGGTTTCTAAAGTATCTGCTTCGCTCATCTGCCAAAATGTGATATCTAATACCCTCTTCTGGCTCGCAGACCCGTGGACGAGATAGGCTGGTCGAGGGCAAGGATGATTCCTGAATGAAGATACATCACCCGGGTACCCCTGTTTCGGAGTTCCCACGGGTGTCGTTGGCGGCGATTAGACAGGCCTCTTGCCTTCCCTGTTGAAAAATATTCAATTCCTCTCCGCACAAACAGCATGGTGCGGCGCATTTTGAACGTCGGCGGCGGAGCGTCAAGTTGCAAACCGAGGGTCT
Organism: Mycena leptocephala; assembly: GCA_029378395.1. Taxonomy (NCBI): domain Eukaryota; kingdom Fungi; phylum Basidiomycota; class Agaricomycetes; order Agaricales; family Mycenaceae; genus Mycena; species Mycena leptocephala. Next base: position 213,871 of record JARJLF010000276.1, on the reverse strand, counting down.
TCGGCATGGAGCTGGCTGCTGTGGCGACACAAACTATATATAACCCAGGCACAGAACAGATGCGTCTCTGACTCTCTGGCGTATCTTCGCTAGCATCCTTTACATGCTCTGACCCGCCCGCATTACGTTCCACCCAATCGGAGCACGCGTGTTACCATCCGGAACCGCATGTGCGCGTAACGGCAGATTGATCTGCGAGATCATATTTAAGCGCGGTGCTGGAGTGCGCCGTAGTGGCTCCCTCCACAACGCCAGCTACGATGTCCCTCACGACGCTGCTCTCCGCAGTGCTCCTCGCGGTCTCCGTGCGCTTCGTCTCCGCTGCAACCGCCCAGGTCTTCGCACCCCCGTCGAAGGGCCCACTCGTACAGACGGCGAACTATACGAGTTTCTCGAATCATACGTTGAACGACAAGGTCGTCAAGGGCAAGGTATTCAACCGGGTTATCCAGGTGTGGCTCGAGAACACCGATTTTGAAGTGTGTTGCAGTCCTTGTCATTCCCGCATTTACTAAAGGTATGCACCAGACGGCCTCGTCTACGCCGATCTTCGAGTCCCTGGCGGAGCAGGGCCTCCTGCTCACGAACTACAACTCGGTCACACACCCGTCCGAGCCCAACTGTGCGTCTCATTTCCACTTCCTGCGATACTGATACGTGGCCGCCCCGCGTGATACGTATCATCAACTTGGGTGTTGACTGACTGATGTGTCTAAATGTAGACGTCGCGGCCGTCGGGGGCGACTTCTTCGGAATGCACGACGACAACATGTATCACATCCCGTCAAACATCTCAACCGTCGTTGACCTTCTCGAGGATAAGGGCGTCTCGTGGGCGACATACCAGGAGAACATGGGGGCGGACTCGTTTTATGGATTCGGGTGCGTGCGGATTGACTTCCCCACCGCATGCATTATCATTCGTGCTCACTCACAGCTTCGCCGCCCCCAACTACGCGTCCCCCGAGTCCGGGTCCTACCCGTACTACGTGCGCAAGCACAACCCCGCGGTCATCTACGACGCAATCTCCCAGGACTCCGCTCGGGCCGCGCGCATCCGGACATTCAACGACTTTGCAAATGACGTGGTGAACGGGACGCTGCCGCAGTGGCTGTTTATTACCCCGAACATGGTGCGTCCAGTCGGCCATTCATCCCCCATCACGAACGTTACGGTTTGATCAGCGACTTGATTGAACTAACCCTAAACCCAGGTGAACGATGCGCACGACACCACGATTGATTTCGCCGCGTCCTTCCTCGAGTACTGGTTGCTCCCACTCCTGACTGACCCGCGTGTCAACGGCGAGGACACCCTCATCATTGTCACGTTCGACGAGAACCACACTTTTACCGTGCAGAACCGTGTGTTCACCGTCGTATTGGGTGCGTGGATTTTTTACCTCCTTCCTTGCTTCCTCCGTTTTCTTTCTGATTATTGCACTGACACACCGCGTCAGGCACCGCGCTCCCCCTCAACCTGCGCGGCACCACCGATGACACGTTCTACACGCACTATTCGCTGCTCAGCACCGTACAGAACAACTGGGGCCTCAAGAGTCTCGGACGGCAAGACACCAACGCGTGCGTGCACTTCACTACGTACTCCTCCGTGCTGATTTTTTCTTTGTAGCACCGTGAGCAACGTCCTGTCGTTCGTCGCGGAGAAGACCGGTCATAAGAACGTGAATGTCCCTGCGAACCAGATCCCCCAGCTTAACCTCACTGGCGTCGCTCCCGGCGCGCTTAGTGCGTTTTCTTTCTTCCGTTCTCTGCAAATACTAATCGCGCTGCGCAGCCTCCGCCAACTTCGTCCCCTTCGCCGCGCCGAACCTCAAAGCGCACGGCGCAGGCAGCGGCGGCGTCCTCACGCGCCCGGGGCTCAACGAGAAGCTCACTCCCGAGAAGCTCCCCCCGCCCGTGAACATGCTCTTGCTGAACAAGACGACGCCATGGCAGATGAGCCCCGAGACCGTCGACGGGAAACACATCATCCCGTGTGCGGACGCGCTCTGCGCGTAGGGCCTGGACGGCTCGCTATTTAAAATTAGTATCATTCTGCACGATCGTTACGCACTACTTACTATTAATGGATCAGATGGATGTGCGTTTGCTTTCCTCCATTGCTTGATATTCGTTCGGTCTGCAAATTGAAGTTCGTGAGAGTCGACCGCGCATGTGTGTCGCAGGACCGCCGTGAAGGTCCAAAATTCGCACGAGAGGCACAGCGGAAGGTGTTCGATTGTTATACGAGTCGACCCTCCTTGGCTCGTTTGAGATACTCGCTGCGAGCGGAGCGTAATGCGAATGGTGATCATGCCAAATTTAATTTCCTGCTCATATTCAGGGTAATCCAACCAAGGAATGGCGAGAACGTACAACGACTGGTTATTGATTCGGAGACAATCTAATACGAGTCGACCCAGTAGGAGAACGTCGACGAAGAAACATAACGCGGCGGACTCGACCCTCCGAGATTCACCGGCTCAGCTGTGCGGAGACAGACTTGCTCCGAACCTGAAACGGACTAGAGGAATACGAATCAGCTGAGTATATGCTAATAAACCCACTCCGCCGATAATTGATTCATAAGCAGTAAGCTGAACCGCTCAATCCCGAGTCCCGACGCAATTGGAGTTTGGAATTCTGCGGTCTGAGATAAAAAGTAACACTCTGTAGTATTCAGTATCCTGCTCATCGGGCGTTCGCAGTGTTGAACCCTCCGCAAACCAGTATACACCATGACCGCCGCCCCCAACGATAAATCGAAACCTTACATTCCACTGGCTGGTGCCGCCAGTGACGGCTGGTCTAACGAGGAGGAAACGACTGCCACATGTTTCTGTGGCGCTGTGCAGCTGAAATTTGTAGGTCTATCACTTGTTTTCATCTATTTCCGTGTCGCTGAACCCGCGCTTCCCAACGCCCAGCCTACCCAAAGCCCGGGTCTCGTAGCATCGTTCACCTGCCACTGTAGCGACTGCAGAAAACTTACTGGATCCATGTTCGTGTCCAACTTTCTCGTTGCCGACACGCACTTGACCCACCTGCGCGGCCGCGACAACCTCAGCACCTACAGCCAGTCGCGCACCATCGCCGCGGGCAACACCATGACCAACTACTTTTGCTCTACGTGTGGCACCCTGATGTACCGGATTACCTCGGGGTATCCCGGGATAAGTGTCCTACGCATCGGCACCGTGGACGATTTCAATCTGCATGAAACTAAGTTGAAGCCGCAGGTCGAGCAGTTTGTCGAGAGTCGGGTGGAGTGGTTACACGGTCTGGAGGGGATCAAGCAGGTTGAGGGAATGGCCTGGACTGGACTCAGGGGTGGTATAACCAGTTATTGAACACGTTTTTGGGTCATACAGGTGAAGTATCTTCTGAGGGTGTTTAGTGTTTGGGATTGGATCTAGAGGCAAAATATGATTGTGCCCCAAAAGAACCACTGACCGAGCCCGCATCAAAACTACTGACCGAGCCCGCCACCGAAAGCACTGACCAAGCCCAACTTTCAACTACTGACCGAGCCCGAACCCAACCACTGACCGAGCCCAATTTAAGCACTGACCGAACCCGGCTTTTGAACCACTGACTGAGCCCAACTTTTAAGTTGTCCAACTACTAAGCGAGCCCAACTTTTAGCTGTTTCAACTACTGACGAAGCCCAACTTTTAGCTGCTTCAACTACTGACCGAGCCCAACTTTTAGCTGCTCCAACTACTGACCGACCCCAACTTTTGAGTTTTTAAATTTTCAATCTTTGCCATACCTTGAAGGTATTATTACCTTCCGCAATATCTAAGCCATAGCGGTCACCGTTTATGTGACTATCTACGCATCCATTCTCCAGGCTCTTCGCCCGCAGTGCATCATTTCCGAGCTTGGCCTGCATGTGGCATCCTAACCAAGTAATTACTTCGCGCACAGTTCAGAAGTTCAGGTATGTCCTTTTTGGGTATTTGATGAAGCTGGAAAGGGTACTGATTGAGGCTGGAGAGAACCAAGAGGTGGGCAATGATTCAGACCAGCCAATTGAAGTTTGGTGAGTTCTATCTCCACTGCTTGTTTTTGGCCTTCCTCAAGGTAAGCAGACACTATGTCCGAAAACGAATCTGACATTGAAGTCAGGTCACGGTAAGTATCGCCCAGCCGATTTGATCCAATATTTAACTTTGGAAAGGCCCACTATACTCGAAATTGGAAGCAGGTGGAGAGCCCAATGTGAACCCTTTTATTTCTTTGTGATAACAAAAACTGAACACCAACAGGTCCTCATTGACTACCATTCCCTCCTCAGACCACATCCCTCCACCCATCATGCCTCGCCAAAGCACTCGCCAAAAGAAATATGAGAAGCAATGATTGTACTTGGTATGAAGCCCAAGCTGTGCACCATCCTACTGTACAATGTCCTTAATTCAGTTCTTGTATTTAAGAGCACTGGTGAAATTTTAATTATAGCTAAGTATGGTTGGAAATATAATGACTCAACAAAGTTGGGTTCGGTCAGTAGTTGGACCAGTTAAAAGTTGGGCTCGGTCAGCAGTTGGAGCAGCTAAAAGTTGGGCTCGGTCAGTAGTTGAAGCAGCTAAAAGTTGGGCTCGCTCAGTAGTTGGACGACTTAAAAGTTGGGCTCAGTCAGTGGTTCAAAAGCCGGGCTCGGTCAGTGCTTAAATTGGGCTCGGTCAGTGGTTGGGTTCGGGCTCGGTCAGTAGTTGAAAGTTGGGCTTGGTCAGTGCTTTCGGTGGCGGGCTCGGTCAGTAGTTTTGATGCGGGCTCGGTCAGTGGTTCTTTTGGGGCACAATCATATTTATGAAGAGAGACAGGCGCTTACATTTTGCCAAGTGTGTCGAATCATGTCTCCGCGAATAATCTTCCGAAGCATTTATCATCCATTATCCCGGTTGATTTTCTGTGTTTCCGTAAACCAGCGTATTTATATACAGTCGCGTCGTATTGCATAGCCCGGGGCAAGATTTTGAGCGCGGCAAAAGCCGACACGACTTTGGGTAAAACCACATGCCATTCGGGGAATCAAGTCCGAGCTCAATGGATATGTAAATCGCGCTGAGTTCTACTTGAATTCACATCGTTCGAACGAAATAGGTTTCCAACTTAAAACGTCTTGGAGAGACTCAGAGTCTCAGGCCCAGTTATGGTAACTCATCTTCGTAGCTTTCATTGATACGGGCATGAATTTGACGGAGTTTTTTTACAGCAGGTTCCGCATGCAAGGCGAGGCGGGACTCGTACGAGGATGTACATCTCAATGAGGTATGTCAATAGGAGACTACTCAGACTCGGTCCCAAGGTGAGAAAATTATACCGTGTTGGGATGCAAGAATAAAGCAGGTAGAAAGAAATACTGAACCTGTTGCGCTCATGTCCCGTAAACCGAGTTCATTCTGGTTTCCATTTCGAATTGGGTGAACCAACGAGGTGGTCGACATGGGCTGTAAAATTGTATTTGCAGGTAGGAGTTAAATTCAGGAAAATCATTAGCGGAAAGACACTAAGGATTAAACCGCACATGGTGTAACAAAACACGGGGACCCGCGGCAACAACCAATTACAAGTGGAGGCTCAGATGTCGAACCAAACTGTGGACTGGCTATCCCCCGAGCGGGCTCGGACCGTCCGCAATGTTTGGGGAATCACCGATTTGATCGATGGGGGTGTTTTCTACTTTGAAGGGTACCTGAATATCCGGTCACCGATAGCCTCCCTCGCAAGGAATAACATCATAATACCAGAAACTGTGAGTCCACTCGAACATGTCAAACAGCATATCTTCCACGCTCTGCCCCGGGCCCTAAGCGTAGTTGGGTCCACACTTCCCCGCCAAATCACAAACTCTGTTTCCACTCGAATATATCATACACAGTAATTAACGTAGATACGTACAGTCCATCTTCCACGCTCTGGCCCTAAGCGTACGCATCGGATCGATTCATCACACCAGTACTTGTGTCCGTCCACACTTCCCCGCCAAATCACACCTCTGCGAGACTCGCCTCCTCCATCCGTACCCAAAGTCCTCCCTATGCGTGCGGCCATCAGCGGTCACCATTCACAAATACCGCCAGCACAAGAGAAGTGGACAAAGAACGCACCACAACGAACAACGTCAAATGACTCCTCGGCCTGATCTTCTCCTTCGCCTTCCACCCACTCTTGTCGTCCGTCTGCCATACCGCCGGCGGGCGGGCAGCTGGCGGCTGCGCATCCAGGGCGGGGGGGGCGCCGGAGCAAGTCTGGAGAAGGCGGACGAGGAAGAAGGAGGACTCGTGGTACGCGAACTGCGGGCGGGTTTATCAATCAAAGAGGGCAGGCTGAACTGAGGCGTTTCCTTTCACCTGCTGGCCGAGGCAAATCCGCGGGCCTATATCCAGAAATGTTGGTCATGAGTGCATGTATAATAATTATGAAACGGACGACATACCGGCGTTAAACGGTAAGAATATGAACGGGTTGGGTGTCACTATAATTTTCAGGTCAATTGTTTCTCCCACATGGGGGAAGGACGAATAGGGAAACGGACAATACTTGTGCAACCGCTCGTCCAAAAACCTTTCCGGGTCGAACTCGAGCGCATCGGGTCCCCAGAGGTCCTTCCGCCGGTGCATGAGGATCGTGGAGAAGGGACTCCTAGCACGCCAGAATGGGTGTTCAATTTATTTGAGCAGTGGTGAAACGGACCTGGTCCCTGCGGGGATATACAGCGGCGGCCCGCCCTTGCTGTTATGGAAGAGGGTGGGCTGGATCGTCGTCCTGGTGTTAAACGGACTGCACAATTTAAATAAAAGTGGTGGACGTAAATGATCCCGGCTAATGGGAATGCAACTTGGGACGTACACGGGACTGTAGAGGCGGAGTGTTTCTGCGCCGACCCAGTACGTATTACAATAATGGATGTATACGGAACATGAGAAATACCATTCAAACCGGCCTGCAGATGCCACCATCAGAGGGGTTCACGGTTGTCGCGAACTCGAGGGAGAAATGAGGACGCACCCGCAAATACTTCATATCCCTAAAGTTATAGTACGTCGGGCGCTGCATCGGGCCGACCACACGAAGGATTTCTTCTCTGAGCTTGGCGAGGATCTCCGGGTGCTCGGCGACCACGTAGATCGTGAATGTGAGCAGGCTGGCGGTCTGAAAAAAAAAGTGTGTGTTGAATGAAAAGTAGCAGAAAACAGACGAAACGAAGGACGCACTGTGTCCCGCCCTGCGGTCGTGATGTTTAGGATCTCGTCCCGGAGAATCGTATGGTCTATCAACCATCAGTAACACGGTAAAGCATGGAAAGAAAAGACATACCATCTGTATAATTAACCAAATGATCCAACAACGACTCGCCTTCCTGCACTTCCCTATCCCCTTCCTCATTCTTCTTGTCGTCGCCGATAGAGGTCTGCACCTTCGCCCTCTTCTTCGCAACCGCTTCCTTCAAAATCGGATCCAAGAAGCCCCTGACGACACTCATCGGCCCCGAAAGCTTGTCGCTCCAAAACTCACGGAGGGGCCAGTGCTCCCTGAAGCGCGTCCGGAGGGCAGTGATCATCTGCGCCTCCTGGAATGCGTTGGCGAATGCGCTGCTGGGGTGGGTGTCGGCTGGCTGGGTCCCGCCAAGTGGGGTGGAAGAGACGGAGTTGGGGTATGGGAGCCCCGCCTCGAGAGAGCGGACGTCTTGTCCGAAGAGGAATGCCGTGGCGGTGTCGAGTGTGAAGCGTGAGACCATGTCCTGCGTCGCATTGATCAGGTTTAGGAACCGCAGACAGCGAAATGGTGGGGTAACAAACCTGAAAGTCGACCGCGTACCCTTCGCGAAGGCGCGCCTTGAATTTGGCGATGGCATTCTCCGCGTGGAGGTCGAAGAGGTCAAAGTCGCTGATACGCTCGCGGTGGAAGAATGGGCGCGTCATTTGGCGGTGGAACCTGCACTAATCGTGAGCGAAACTCGACGGGAAAGCGAGAGAATTCACTTCCACATGTCGCCTTCACGGCGTGAATATTTGCTTTACGGGGAAGTGAAGACAGGACTTCAATGAACACTCACCGTCCGCAGCAAACACCCCAGTGCCCAAAAGCGGCTCCACGAGCCCCCTAAATTCGGCGCCTTTCTCAAAGCCGTTGAATTCAGTCGCTAGAATCGCCTTGATGTTATCGGGTTCGGCGGTCAATATCTGCGCCTGATCAACAACATATGATACACATGCGCTGTGCACTAACCCGACTTTGGAAGAGGAACCGTACACTGAACGTATATCCACGCTCTTCCCCGACAGCGGCTAAAGCTTCGCCTGAAATTTTCACGGTCGACTAATGGCTTCCCTCTGAAACTAGTCCGCTCACCTGGATACATCTCCTCATGGTTTATGAAGAGCATGTGGAGTCCACCAATGGAACCAGGGAGACTAGGAGGGAGAACAGCCCCATGAGCAGCAGCCTGACGGCGGACTTGGTAATCCCGATATTGTACAACGACAGTTAAGAGCGCGGGACCGCTCAGCGCGCAAGCAATCGTCGTGAGCCAAGCGGGAACGACGAGCTCAAAGACGAGCTCAGCCACGAACTTCGCACAGTACACGGCTACGGGAGGAGCAAGAACCCGAGGGAGCTGTTTGGCGAGGTAGACGATTCCAGGAGGGAGAGTCATGGCGGTGGGACGAGAGAAGAAGTGCCATGAGAAGACTAAGGCTCCAACCATTTCCGTTTGAAAACGTTTTCAAACGGTTTTAACCGTTTTTATTTCCGTTTAGTTTGCCCGGGGTCGCAAACAGTTTACAAACAGTTTTTAAATGGTTTAAATGGTTTCGCCCAGAGCCTGGGCAGCGTGCGGTGCATGCACCGCAAATATGGACAATGATTGATTGAGCTGATTTCGGCTTTAGACGGCAATATGTTTGCCAGAGTTTGCGGCGCGGCGCATTTGATGACGCGTCCACCCACCAGGCGACAATCCAGCATTCGCTGCTCGCAACATCCACCCATCTACCCAATCACTCTCCGGATCTCTGCGGGTCTAAAATGTGACGGTGAGTGACAGGACGCGTTTTATCGTACCACCACGAGCCGTAAGGCCCCCCAGCCAGATTCAGCACCCAAACCAGCTCGGTCGCGTCTCGCATCAAGTAGGCTTCGTGATACCTCTAATGGTGAAGCTCCAAGCGCTGCCCATCAGGCTCTCGTGGACGAAACCCACGCGCGCCTTAACACTGGCAAGTCGCGTTTCTTCTCACAATTTGACGCGTCGTACTGATCCCCGAGGCTCAAACCTTTCAGCCGGTGTCATTGCCAAGCTCATTCAGAGCATAGAAGACCTCGCTGCCGTTCTGCCGACCTCCATCGCCGAGGGCACAGAGACTGACAAGATCTATCACGTCATTACCAACATACAAGGCCCAGATGGCGACGCCTGGTCTACATTTAATCGTCGCTTCGATATTCTATTCAAGGAAGACGCGCAATGCCGGGATGCGGATGGGCGTCTGCATCTGATCCGACGCGGCGAGTTGGGCATGACAATGGTGGCCCGTTACCTACGAGACATCAAGTGGAATGCAGTAGAGATGAATCTGGACGGTGCGGTAGGGAAGTTGGAGCGTCTCGTAAAAGAGATGGAATATCTCAAGTGCGTAATCCTTAGTGAGGATTCCAATCACTGACCAATATTCACTAGTGGTATGGACGCAGCAGCTGCCAAGACGGCCGCTGCCGCTCAAAAATCGGCCTCGGCCTCGGCGGCCAAGAAGAAGAACAAGATAAAGGCGGCAGAGGCGGCGGCGGCTAAAGAGACCGCGTACGATAATGTATTTGACGGTGTGCTAATTTTACCGCGCTTAACACAATCCCCTGATTGACAATTGAAAGCGGTAATGCAGGGTAGGAAGGGAAAGGGGGACAAGGAATATCGGCCACCGAAGCAAAAACCAGTCCTTTCCGAGGACGAAGAGGATGATTTTGAGGATGTCGTAGCAGACGCCGCATCCACGGCGGTCAGTGAACGTTCAATTCTCACGCGCATCAGGAGTTAAGAGCTATACTCCCGTGTAAGTAGTCTAGCCTTACTGCGACAATGGTAGAAGCGAGTAAATTCACCTATACTCCCGTGTAAGTAGTCTAGCTACGAGATACTGTGAGTATGAGGACTATGAATATGTGTATAATGACTTACCCTTACTGCGACAATGGTAGAAGCGAGTAAGGGTTCGTCGACGCGCCGTCACGGTATAACAACACACGTGACGGTTACGCCTTGTGACTACGGGTGTCTGCCATGCTGAAAGTAACTCCGTGCAACTCACCCCCTCAGCGTGGACGGCCGTAAGGTCACCCCCTACGCCAGAACACCCCCTAGGGTCGACACCCCCTCAAGCGACGCCGAGACCCGAGCGATGGAGGATGAAAGCAGGGTGCGGGAGTGCCTTCGTGAGTGTGTCTGCGGTGTTTTGCTCGGTCGGGACGCGGAGTAGTCGGATTTTCCGTTTTTCGACGCAGTCACGGATATGGTGATATCGTACATCGATATGTTTCGCGCGATTATGGAGTGATTGATCATTTGCGAGAGTAATGGTTGAGTTGTTGTCACAATAGAGGTCGGTTGCGGAAGTCACTTGAATTGTAAGTCCGCGCGCGAGCATTCGCAACCAGCAAGCATCCTTGGATGCCTCAGATGCCCCAATGTACTCCGACTCCGTGGACGACACCGCAACCACCTTCTGCCTACGTGATGCCCAAGAGATTGCGCCCGAGCCAAGTCCGAAGGTGTAACCCATCACCGACTTGCGTCCAGGATCGTTCGCGAAGTCGGCGTCCGAGCATCCGATGAGGGAGATGGGATTTGTACCGCCGAGCGTGAGTGCCATGGTCCGAGTACCCTTTAAGTACCGCAGAACGCGTATAGCAGCTTGCCAGTGCGCGGTCCCGTAGCAGTCAAGAAAGCCCGCGAGCTTGTTGATTGCGAAGGATATATCGGGTCGGGTGCCGAGGGATATATACATCATGGACATAACGAGGGAGCGGTAAGGTGTCGCAGCGAGACGGTCGGCATCCTCGGGTGACAGCGGCGGTGCATCAGACGCAGGGCGCTCAAGAGGGAGTTTGGGCTCCATGGGGGTACGGGGCGTATCAGCGTCGGTTTGATGGAATGGTGAGACGAGGCGGTCGATAAGGGCGGTTTGAGAGAGGGATATTGTTCTTCGTTCGGGGTCGCGGACAATGCTGATACCGAGACAGAATTTTACGCCGCCAAGATCGGAGATAGCCCATTTGGAGCGGAGCTGCGACTTGAAGAGGTCGTTAGCTGCCGCCTCGCTCGCAGCGCATAGCATGTCGTCGACATGAACCGCAACGAGGTTTGTGACATTGTCTACCACCCGCACGTAGACGCACCATTCACAAATCAGACGTCGGAATCCCCATCCCAACATTGACTCGTGCATGGTACGGTTCCATGCCCGTCCCGCCTGTTTCAGCCCATACAGCGCCTTTACAATCTTCCACAACCACCCCTCCTTCCCTTCTTCCTCGAAATGTTTTGGCTGCCGTGAGTATTGGATCTCGTCCGGAGGGAGCGGCGCGTTGAGGAATGCCGTCTTTATGTCGACCTGCTGGAGATCCCACCCCCTCGAGGCGGCGACGTGCATGATCGCACGGAATGACTCGAGACGCGCCGTTGGCGATGTGGTTTGCTCGTAGTCGCGGCCGTACTTCTGCCTGCAGCCGAGGGTGCAGTAGCGCACTTTGTTGCGTACGACTGTGCCCGTTTCGTCGCGCTTGCGGGTGTAAACCGGCTTCAAGTCAAGGATGGTCTTTTTCACGGGCACAGCAGATGGAGGAACGAGCTCGTAGACACCTAGGTTCTTCAGCGCGCTGAGTTCCTCGTGCGTTCCCTCGATCCACTTGTCCGCGTCGGGAGCAGCCATGGCCTCCTTGTAATTCCGCGGGTCATCCGGGTACTCGACGTTGATGGGGTTGTCCGCGAGGTACTCGTTGATCTGCGTGAGTAGCGCTGTCTCGACGCCATCATCATCTTCTGGCGACGCCGCAATAGCTTCCTCGATCCCCTCGAGGATAGCCATCTCCCCCTCGTCATCGACACTGGTCCCAGCAGCGTGATGGACGGTGGGGAGACGTGGCGGGTGCACGATGGGTATGCGCGGGAGCGCAGGGATGTGTGGTCGTGTTGAGCGGCGGAGCAGTGGTGGAGATGGTAGCGGAGGAGGAGGAGGAGATGGAGATGGGGGGGAAGGAGCGTTCACAAAATGGGCGGGTTCATTTACCGTCGGCAGTGTGGACGTCTTCATAGGTGGGTCTGGTGATGATTGATCATCGGGAACGGTGTCGGCAGCGGCGTCAGCAGGAGCTGTCGGGCGCGCAAGTCGTTCGGCGAGTAGATTTTTGTCAAAATGGACATTCTCCGTCTGGCCGTGTTCAATGAAGCGGACGTTGCCAGAATTGAAAATCTTCCCAGTAGACCGTTGCCAGCACCGATATGCCTTGCACCGAGGAGTGTACCCGATGAGGACACATTCAATGCTGCGCGCGTTGACCTTCGGATTGTGGTCTTCGATTAGTACAAACGCGCGACACCCGATCTCCCGCAAATGACGCAAATTCGGTTTGATCTTTTCGAATCCTTCGTGAGGAGTCTTACCGAATTGTGCCCGAGCAGGTGTTCTGGCGTGTAAATATGCGGCCGTCACGCAAAATTCATCCCAAAGGTTAGGTGGTGCCCCGCAGCCAATACGCATCGCACGTGCTTTGCCATGGATGGTACGGTGGAAACGCTCGACCTTCCCATTGATCTTAGAAACATGTGGAGGAGTCCAGATGATGGCTGTCCCTCGGCTAGCGCACCAGTTGATGAACTCGTCCGACTTGAGTTCCCCATTATCGACGATGTATGTGCCGATACGTTCCCCAGTTCGCGCAGTCGTCTCGAGCTCCCACGCTTGGAGGATGGCGAAACATGAAGATTTATTGGGGACCGGGAAAGCCCATCCGCGCGTAGTATGGGCATCAACAATGTCAAATGTGTACTCGTTCCCACTCCGCGATCTCGTCGCAATGCGCCCGCTCAGATCAACGTGCACCTTTTCCAGTCGCCGTACCGTTGGTGGTCCCTCAGATACTTTTGGAACGTTTGTGCGCGCCTGTTTTCCCAAGATACAGTCGTCACAAACTGGGGCGTCGACGGAGGGGTCAAGATCCATACCGTCAACATGACCGTGGGTGAACATATCGGCAACAGCTTGATGATGAGCGTGGCCGAGGCAGAGATGCCAGTGGCGCAGGTCGCGGGCGGAGGCAGTGGTGGCATTGGCGGAGAGAGCGATGGGAGACGTGTGTAGGCGGTAAAGGTTGCGCGTGGGATGCACCGAGCCCGAGCAGATGACAGAATTAGTTGGGTCGGTTATCCACGCGGCCTTGTCGTCAAAGTGAAAAGTGAAAGGATTGGCTTGGCACATGCGAAGAACGGAGAGAAGGCGAATAGCAGCACCAGGGACGTAGAGAGCGCACTCAAGTACAAGTTTGTCAGTGAGAATGGTACCGATGCCGAGTGCCATGATAGACGATCCTTGGAATCCTTTTACGGGTCGTGGAGGGATCTCCTGGAACGTGACAAAGTCGGAGCGTACTGGGGAAATGTGGACATTCGCTCCGGTGTCACCAAAAAGATCGTAGTTATTCTCGTAGGTGGTAACGGAGACCGTTTGTTCGTTCCAGTTGACTGACACATGCGGCTCCTCGTCTGCAAGCCAGGCCTCGAGCTGCTTCTCATCTGCGAGGACGTCGCCGACGGCGGGGAGTATATCAGTGTGTAGAGTGTTGGCAGCGTCGGCGAGCGCCATGCTTGCGACCAGGTTAGTGGGCGGTGCGGGTGCAGCAGCAGGGGTGAGGAACCATTCAACTCCCTGGAGAGTAATGCACGCCCGCCCTGTCGCGTCATGTTTCACCTGCGGCGGTTTCTGCTTTGGCGCACTCGGTGTCTTTCCGTTCAGGCGATCACGATCTGCACGGTATTTCTGCTGCGCTTCCAGGATGGTCTTGCCATCCATTCCACCCCCTTTGCTCGTGCAATACGGCCACGTATGCGTGGAGGGCTTCGGGCAAACTCTATTGGTGCACGACTCCATGTTTGCAGCAAAAACAGTGCTGCCACTGCTGCTGTTCTCGTCCTGGTTGCGGAGCTGCTTGGCGTCAAGTGAAGCAAGCGCCATCGCCAGTGTGAGGTTGGGCTGGGCAAGCAGCGTCGACGCGATCGTGGGGTGATTCGTCTCGAGCGCCGAGATGATTCCGCTCAGCAGGAAAAGCTCGGGGTTGGACGGGCCGCATTGCCATACCGATTCGTTGCATTGTGTTAGGAGTGTGGTGGTTGCAGCGAATGTCTTCGGGTCAGATGCGTACGTGATGCTGGCAAAACGTTTGAGCGCCGAGATTTGGCCCGCAGGACCACGAACGAGGTGGCGGTAACGAAGTGTCGCCCATGCATCAGCGGCTATGCTGCAGTGCGCGATGTGTGTCCGCTCCGTTATTGTTAAGACATCCCTGAGAAAAGCAAGAACGACGTTGTTGGTTTCCATCCATGCGCGATGGTGAGCGGGGTAGAGCTGGAATGAGGGACAAAGGTTGGGGTCCTCTGGAGACGAGTTAAGAAAACGTGCAGCACCCGGTATCATGCCTAGCTGATTCTCGACTTTGGAAGAGAATTCCCGCCAATTATCACGTTCGTATGCGAGTTTTTCGTCCTCCTTCCATCCCGATGTCGTGAGAGGAAAAACTTTGGGGACGGGCCCTACGGATGCAACGAACTCCGACGCAGATGTGGGGACCCCCGCTTGTGGATTGGGCGGGGCCATCTGGTAGGGTTGTGCAGGCGCGTAAGGGAATGGACCACCAGACGTCGGTGTGAGGAATGGAGGCGGGGGAGGTACGCGTGGGTTCACAAAGGGAGCACGCTGCGGGCGAGGTAGGTGCTGCTGCTGAGTGTACTGGTCCACGGTATACGGCTGCTGCTGGGTGTACGCATTCTGAGGAGGTGCGGGAAGGTGTGCGAAACCTTGCGGCGCAAACACCTGCTGTTGGTGTCCAGGTGGCGGAGGATGGGCGGGTCGTTGGTGTTGTATCTGAGGGGCTCCTTCAAATGCCTGGGTGCTCATATTCTGCGGCGTCAGATTCGGGGGATTGGGTAGAGGACGGCCGTAAGATTGAGACTGCCCGATGTTCCGCTGCTGGCTGTTGCCCCATGGATCACTGCTGGCAAAAGGGTTTGAGGATTGGAAGGACTGCATGGAGTGGTACATCGTCCTCAGATGTCGTGCGGCAGCAGGGAATCGTCAAGAAAAAATTCGAGGTATTCGTGCGCGCTGCGCGATTCGTAACGAAAAAGTAGGAAACCAGCTCGTACAAGCTAGCAAAGTCGCTGGGAATATAGACCAGGGTTCGCGTCGTCAACGTCGAACTCAAAAGCCCATAACCAGTTAAGAGCTATACTCCCGTGTAAGTAGTCTAGCCTTACTGCGACAATGGTAGAAGCGAGTAAATTCACCTATACTCCCGTGTAAGTAGTCTAGCTACGAGATACTGTGAGTATGAGGACTATGAATATGTGTATAATGACTTACCCTTACTGCGACAATGGTAGAAGCGAGTATGAGTTCGTCGACGCGCCGTCACGGTATAACAACACACGTGACGGTTACGCCTTGTGACTACGGGTGTCTGCCATGCTGAAAGTAACTCCGTGCAACTTCAGGTCTTATCACCATACCAGGGTCCAAAGAAGCGTAAGATTCTCGTCGTGGATGGCGTTGCAGCTGCTCCGGCTCGCAAGAAGGTTCGTGCCCGAGCCCGATATCATTTTTAAGGATCATCTGATCATTGAATTAAAGGCCGAGAAATCGAAGTCCAAAGCCGCGGCAGCAACTTCTCCTCCAACCATCGATGTTATCGAAATAGATGATGAGTCCGAGGATGATGCGCCCCGTCAGGGTGGTAAGCGCGGGCCGACCAGTGGGACTCGCGACCACTTTTGGCCGCCTGTGGCAACTAATATCAACGGTGAACACCGGTGGTCGTTCAGATGCCGCCACTGCCCAACGTAACGGAGTTTTATCTGTTTCTCGCATCCACTAACAAGTTTCTGTCTTATAGTTGCGTTACTGTCAAGCGTACAGTCGAGAAGACCGATCTCTTCGGGGATGAGAAGCCGGCACCGGCGCTCGGTAATTTGGCAACGCACTACAAGCGTAACCATGCGGATGAGCCTGTCCCGTCCGACGTGAAGCCCGGGGAAACCCGCAGCATTTCAGCCAGCTCCGCTAAAATTATGGGTGATTTTCTGATTGAAGGAAAACTTAATCCCGCCATCAACTCGACACAGGGAAATTTTCTGAAAATATTTGCGGCCTGGATTATCGAAGACGATCTTCCCTTCACCACGGGTGAGACGCCTGGCATTGAGCGCCTGTTTGCGTTCCTTCGTACACGGTATCATTTGCCAAGTGACACGAGCGTGCGTAATGCCCTTGCGAAGATGTATATAGACATGTATGACCTGATCAAGTCCGAGCTCGCGGTCAGTGTGCTCAACCATACTTACCCCAGACACTGACAAAAGTGTAGGACGTCAAATCGAAAATTGTGTGCCAGACCGATACTTGGTCAACGCGCGCGATGACGTTTACGTTTGCCGGTACAATTGCGAGTTGGATAACGTCGGACTGGGAGCTAGTAGAGCGCGTCCTAGACTTTCACTTGATTGAGGATAAAGAGCACGAAGGGGAGTACGCTGCCATAGGGCTCGCGAAGCAGTTACTTGATTTTGAGGCGCTCGAAAAGATAAGTCCATTTTCTGTAGACGGCAAACTCTATCTAATTATTTTTGTTTACTTGATAGCGGTGACTCTTGATAATGCTCCACTGAACGACGTTCTCCTCCGGGCGTTATCGCGGCTCTTGATGAAAAAGTTCGATATTCAATCAATCCCCGAGAACTCACAGATTCGATGCTTGGCCCACGTCGTAAACCTCGTGGTGCAGAAGCTGCTGGCTGCGCTCGACGAGGCAGTGGATCCCGATGTAGAGGATACGTACCTTCCGAATAAAGATCTCCCATTCCATTATGATCCAGCAGACGATGGCGACCTCAATGAGCTTGAGCGGGAAGTCTTCACGGAGGAGGATGGAAACGGGAACGAGGAGGACGATGCTGCGGATTTGTTGAGCGGCTTAGCAGACAAGTTCGAGAGTATGTCTCCGTTGCAGAAGGTAAGTCCTCTCATGAATCTGCAGCACCTTCTAACGTCGTTACAGCTCCATACCACGGCTACCAAAATCTGCTCCTCCCCGCAGCGTCGGAGCCGCTTTCGCACCACGGCCGAAAACACTTTCGGCAACGAGCTGGCTCCTTCCGGCAAGAAGAAGGCGACTCTTATGGTTATCCGGGATGTCAGACATCGCTGGAATTATACCCAAGCGATGATCGAGCGCGGACTCATGTTGCAAAAGGTGAGTTTCCCTGCCCGTTTGATAAACGTTACTCAAACTATTCACAGGCAATCGACAAGTGGGTTCTGGAGCGACCGGAGCTCCGACCGCTTTTCCTCAAACCTGAAGACTGGGCGCTGCTTAAGGACCTTAACGGGATCCTCGAAGTTCGGTTAAATCATTTATAATTTGAGTGCAACTGACGGTTAGCCAGTTTTTTACGAACGTGACACTACAGATGTCGCGCTCAGGCACGCCAACCCTGCCTTGGGTTCTCCCTATGTACGAGGGAATGCTCGTTCACCTCCGGACCTGTAGAGACAACGAAACACTCACCAGCTCGCTTCGCGACGCTGCAGCTGCGGGCCTTGAGAAGTTGGAAGGTTACTACTCAAAGGCCTGTCGGTGCCAACCAAATATCATCGCAACGTGTGCGTGTCATTCAACAGTTCTGTCTTTTGTTTCTGATACACTGCTAGTGCTTCATCCGTCTCTGGGTATTGCGTGGTTTCGCAAGGTTGACCGCGAGCGCAAGTTAGACCCAACAGATCCGTTGTGTGCAGCTCGGGCAGAGGTAATATTTGAACACGTATTCGACTCGTACCAGCAGGCCGGCAGCAACGAGGAATCAAGCCAACCAACGGCCGCTGTGAAGCGCCGCCAACCTAGCAAGCTCGGTTCCTTTTTGGACGACATTCGCATGGTCGATGTGGCTGAGGTGGCTGTCCCCGAAGTTGCGGTGAGCGAGCTCAAGCGATTTTGGGATGCGTTCAAGAACTATTCGGGCGACGCAAATGTCCCACTAATATGGTGGAAAGTGCGTGAATTGAATTTCTTCGTAAGGCAACCACTGACAATTTCTGTTTCGCTCTAGGAGCACGAACGGGACTTCCCAGTCATTTCGAGAATGGCCCACGACTTTCTCGCCATTCCTGGCACCAGTGTCTCCGTTGAGCGCTTGTTCTCACGGGCGCGCCACCTCTGCCACGAATCTCGGGCATCGCTGAAGCCGAAAACGATTACCGAGGCGATGCTCACTAAAATGTGGATCAAGGCTGGACTACTAAAGAAGGCGTCGTTGGAGTGTGGTTTTAAACTGTTTATGAACCGTTTCCGTTTGATTTGCCCAGGTCGACAAACGGAAACTAAATGGTTGGAGCCTTAGAGAAGACTGAGAATCAAAAGCCCAAGTGGGACGTTAGCGCGTGACTGGGCGGCGGCCAGTGGCAGTGCACGTCATTTCAGAAGTTCAGCGCAATGACCTTCGCACGCGATGCCCGTCAGGCGTTCGCTTCGGCATGAGTAGAACTCGCATTATTTCGCTAAATTGGGCGGGCATTTTTGTGTTAGGACAATTCTGCAGCAGGATTTATCCCAGCGAATATGTTGACTGCATGAGTGGAGTCGGACTCAGTGGACCAAGAGCCACCAAGAGTGCTAGGCTATACATTTATGACGGGATTCAGAGTTCTAACTCTTGGATGTGGTTATGTATTCCGACGTTCCGAGCCAGTGGCGGTGCTGTTTGGCCTTCCGAAATGCCCGAGTGGAAAAAATGTGTCAGAAAATTTCTGAAAAAACTCGGGGAGGTGATGTTTGCGATTGGCTTTTATGTAGATTTTTTTTTTTGATGGCATCACTTCCTCGAGCGGAAAACGCAAAATACGTGACCGGAGCCGGCGGTTTCAGACACTTTTATATGTGAAAATTCAGGGAGCTAGATTTGACCATTACGATCACTTTCTACATACAGAATCCTTTGATCCCATCAGTCCTTCGCTTGGAAAATGCCCTTTTTTGGCTCTTAGACAGTAAATAGCTGATATCTCAGCAACCACTGGGCCGTTTCCCTTGATTCCGGTACCATCAGAAAGCTGCTGAAAAGCTCTAAACCCTAGACCCATTCCTAGGGTCAGCAGTAGGGTTAGGGTCAGGGTTAGGAGCAATGTTAGGCTAAATGTTGTCATTGGATGTGACTAGGGCTAAGGCGCAACATGTCCTTCCTCTATGATGATGTACTGGGAGGGTGGGGGGGCAGTGGGGTAACTGGGTGGTGCAGACACTAACTCAGCTCAAACTCATGGAAGAGACCACCGAAAAGCTTCGCTCATTCTTTACGGATGCCTCTACCAAGCTAGATACCAAAACTAAGGTCAAGAAGTCCCACACAGAGCATGGCCTTAAAGATAAACTCCAGATGGTCTTCCACAACATGCTGTTTGACTCCTACAAGAAAAAATGAGGAGCAGCAACCAAGCGAGCTGCTCTGGATACTGCAGTGCCCACTCTTCCCGAAGATACCACCAGCCCCATCTGGATTCAATGACTCAGATATGTCAGGTCTCGATCCTCACCAGGACATCCCCGTGGAAATCTTGCATGTCATTCTTCTCAGGTTTGTCAAATATCTCTGACGAGATTTGATTGAGCAACTCAAAGGAAAGGACGACAAGAAGGAACCACTGACCACGTGTCTCTCATCACTTGATGTCTCTGGCCTCGGCATATCTCCCTTAGCAGGCAAGACTCTGGTTCAGTATTCCAACTCTCTGACTGGGAGGGACTTTAGTGCCATGGCACAAGTGGCCCCCTTTGTTGTGTTTGATCTTGTCTCGAAGGAGTGCTTTGAGACCTGGCAAGCACTGTAAAAAATCATCCCCCTCATCTGGCAACCGGAAATTAATGAGGAATTTCAGTATAAAAAATGCCGGACCTGCATCCAAGCCCTGGGATAAGAAACACAGTCTCGGCCTCCCCATTATCTCAAGGACGTCGCTTACAGAGCCAGAAATTGTATGTTGCCATGGAATTGAAATAGGAATCAGACATGCGGAGGGCCTTGCGCTCATCAGAAACTTGCCGGGGAACTCCCGGGAGCGGACATGTGGTACTTGTCCTGAAAAATCACGCAACGATGTAATTGTGATTCAAAATGTGGCTACACATGGGCAGCGCTTGTGTGAGTTCCTGTGCTGAGGTGCAGGACGCAGTAGTAATATGGGGGATGATTAGAAGCAATGCATTCTGCATATGGGAAAATGTGAGGATCGGCACTTGCGGAGCTGCAATTTCCGTGGAAACATGGCTTGGGACAATTCGCATCTCAAATCTCAAATCGAAATTCATCTTCTCCGAGATCATGGGCATGAGCAAATTTGAGGTGATTTGCGCCGGACACCATCAAGTTATGGAGAGCATCGGACAAGTGAGGGAGACTGTGGTGAAGGAATTTTCCGACATCTGTGAGTGACTTTCGGGCTACCTAACGAATAGCAGATTCACGTGGGGCACCTATTCGGTAACTTGGATATCCTACTCGGTGAGGGTGGGCACTGGTATAATCAGCAAGGGATGCACACATTCAAGAGCGGTGAATATGGGGCAGGGGGCCTCTCGCACACGTTTCAGTGGTTATATGCACAATGTATGCAAAGTCCACCAAGATTAACGGCCCGTAAATATGTACCAGATGCAGGTTCGATGCTGCGAGGGATTTGGAGGCAATTTGATGACTTGGATGGCGTTGACATCTGGGTTGGATTCAAAGTGCGCATATTTTCCGGAGAATTCCCGGGTGAAACTATGGCACATATACTGTAAAATAAATACAAGGACACAGTCTCACCGTTTCCTTGAAAAAAACCCAACGTGCACCACTTCCGCGAGAAACCTGCAACTTGGGGGACATCGCTTGGAACCGTATAACTTATTTTCAGGTGGAAAAGACCTCAGTGAAAAATTAGATAAAAAAGCGATAGGCCACTCAACAAAGACACAACTTGCCAAAGCTGAAGAGCACTAAACTTCAGGAACAAGTGTGATCGCCGTCGCCGAGGTTGTGATTGGACCACTGTCTTGAGTGCATCCGGCAACATACGCCATGCCCAGCGGCCATCATGTAGTGTCGGCAAATGACTTCCTGTTACCATTTGGCTCTGCTAAATCATCCACTGCCCTGCCCATTAAGTTCATCCACTGAATTAAAGGACTTGATCACCTCGCTCGAAAGTATAGCTGATTAAACAAAACTCGCCTACAGTATCGCTAAACTGCCCAAGTCCAGGGTAAACCTTTCTATTCCGTGGTCCAGGAACACACGCTTCTTTTGCGAAGATTTTTTCGCAAAGGCAAGTTGCATCATGTTGAATACCCCGTCTACCTTGGCTATTTTTTTTGTGGGTGATACAAAGTTGTGCTTCTTTTCCGCGGTGGATATTGGATCCCCTAGTCAGCGGCTTTGAACTTCGGAAGACAGCAACAAAGCCTCGAATTTGACGTGAGTCGGGTCGTGCAGCCGAATCTGGGGGGGGGCTCTTGTGTGTATTCCTCCTGGGAAGTCTTTCACTTGGGGCCTTTGTATGCCAAAGTATCCCATACAACGTCATCCACACACCCATATTTCAAGTAAAACAAGTACTGCAACTTCAGGACGGAATCGCGAGAGCATTCTTGCAGCCATTGCTCGTTCTCAGCGGCGTGCGCGCGCCGTGGAGGATGGGAAATCACCGCCACGGATGTTGATGGAGGTGTTCCGGGTTTGCGGCATGTGAGTGAGGGGAGGATGGAGCCGCGTTCTTCGCTGCCACATGCACCGTGTTGGAGCACTTGGGGCTATTGAATGCTTCTGTTTTGTTCGGTATGTGACACTTGAGACCTGGCTTGCAAAGGTGACACGTTGAAGTACAGTCTTTCAAGTGCAGGACTCCATGTTTTTTTTTTTTGTATTCTAGAATCTGTAAAGTCCAGAGAGAAATGTGAATATGCACCAGGCCATGAGAGAACACGACCCCGCCCTAGATTAATGTGGATTGAGAATATATTCTGCGTGTAGGGTGTGAGATGAGATTGTCATAAAGATCAGCATTACATCTCGGAAGATGAACCTGCAAAAGAGATGGTGCACTTCCAGTATTGGGATTAGGCTTTCGGCGCGATTGTCAAACTGACCAGTCGGACAATTACTCAGGATGAAGCCTGGTAGAATTAGCTCGCATACTCGAGCCATTAGGTCTTAGGTGTACATCCCCTCAGGAGAATGAAGGAGGTCACTGAGTCTGGCCCAGGGGACACAAGAACGCCAGTGTTTTGCACCTCTGATTGATCTGAAAGATGTGCACATCCTCGCAGAAGGTTGTGGTGGGCACGCATTTAAAGCCGTACCAAGTCACGGCCTCCAAACAAGGCCACATCCCTCACACTCATCCTCAAAGTCCTGCAACTCAAAGTCGGTACACACTCCGTAGACTCTAATAAACCTAGAATGACCCTTGCACGCGTTGTTTGCAGCCGAAACTGCGCGCGAGTCGAAAATCCGGTAAGTCTGCATGAAATAAAGTCTCACTCCGGGCGTGAAGACTTATCTCCCTAACCCACAAAGCCGCGCGCTCATCGTCAACTCGGCCCTCATTAATATTCCCATCGTTCACGTCGTCCTTCCACGTTCCCGATCGCGCATCCCGCGCTGTGGTCGGTCCTGCACATCTACCCGCGCCTATGGCCTTGTTCTCGTCCACATCTATGACCAAGTCGCCCTCCGGCACGCCCAAGTTGTTCTCCCGCACATCCGCGACGTTCACGACATCGCGCACTTCCAGGACACTCGAGCCCACGCAAAGAAGCGGGATTTGCGCAGCATGCAAGCAAATACTTGCATTTGCGCGCACATCCTTCGCGCTGCATTCAGGCCCACCTCCTTCAAATCAATCCCCTTTCCTACCCCGCCCATCCACCGATCTACTATGCAAAGTCAGTGCACATTAGGATCAACGAAAGATCGACTTACCCCCAGCCAGCGCGCGCCTTTCGAGTCTTCAAGTTCCCGCGAGTCTGCAGGAATACTAACAAAGTCAAGCCGGCTCGAGCACGCAGATCAATTTAGCGCAAACGCACCTTGAAGCTCGTCACTCCCGCACAAGCACAGCGCCTCCGCGTGCCTCCAATTGCCTGCATTCAATTTGAAAAAATGGCGCCGCAGGCTGTTAACGCGGGTCAGGGACATGAAGCTCAAAACCATCCGGGTGGGACTCACGAGGTGCTGTGGGGTCGTACACGGGCCGCGCGGGTACTCGGGCTGTCAAGAGCGGCAAGTATTCGCATTCCGTGCCCAGATTCTAGACGAAGACTCACCTACAATTCAGATAAGGGCTGTTTAAACTCCTAGGTTAGTACGAGCATACGTAGTCTTGGGTACTGTGGGCGTACCTAACTCCAATTCAAATGCATTTTCGCCCTCCCAAGTTGTGCCTCCAAATCCAAAATCAGCACACGAAGTCTAAAGTGCAGGATCTCACCAATGGACTTTTAAATGAATACTTATTAATCCTGCCTGAACTCGGGGTGCGAGGTGCGAAGTAGCGCTGCGTTGAGATGGTTAGGAATTCAATGCAACGAATGAATTTCAGTCAGTCGGTGAGATGTACAGGCGC
Organism: Mycena leptocephala; assembly: GCA_029378395.1. Lineage (NCBI taxonomy): Eukaryota > Fungi > Basidiomycota > Agaricomycetes > Agaricales > Mycenaceae > Mycena > Mycena leptocephala. Next base: position 189,944 of record JARJLF010000276.1, on the reverse strand, counting down.
AGTTATGATGCTTTGCTTAATTTACAGTATGTATCTACGGAGACTCGGTGACCAAAGATGTGCGTTGAATCAGTTGAACTGAACTTACTTACTTGCAGACTTCTACTGTAAGATCCAACAACAACAACAAAAAACACCGACTGGCACCCGCTTGAAATAGCGTTAACTATGGACACGTGGAACCACTGCCATATACTTAAGTCTATGATGTCTCGAGCGAGCCCCCCAGGTCATTGAACCGAACGCGCCTCGTTAAATGACAAGCTGACTATGTTAGCTCCCTATCCAACGAAAATCAAAGCAATAAAATATATGTGGGCTAAGTAAGGCGTTCCAGCTCCGGACTGTCTAGACCCGGGTAGAGTGAGCTGGACTTGATACAATAAAATGAAATGAATGCACCTGAAGATGGTCTCGGGCTCGAGGCTCAGAGTAGCCTCGAGTTTTCGCAGAATTGAAATGAACTCCACCTATATTAAGTCGTAAACTAGGAAGTGCAACACAACGTAGAAGCGCAACACTAGGAATTACGTGCTTTTGAGGCTGCCGACTAGGGCCAAAATTTTTACGAGTATAGTAGGGTATCGTATCATCCTGTCCACAAAAGGATTTGTGCGAAAAGCTCTTGTGAAGCCTTCAAAATCGCGTTGTTTGTGGCCGCATTTCACAGCCTTCGATTCCGGCTTACCAGACCTTTCCCTCTTTCTGTGTTCACAGTGCTGGCATATCACAATTTTGTTGCATTGGGGGTTTTCACTGTCCCTGATTACAGATATGTAGGTTGAACTACCAAAAAGCATACCCCCAGAACTATAATCGATCACGTCGAAGTGTTGCGCTTCTACGTTATTTGGGCATAATTTGGGGTGCCGGAAAGATTTGCCTCGTTCTCAAGAACTACTCAATTTTACTCCCAAAGGTAAATTATTCCATGGACTAGGTATCAATACGATCCGGAATACAATTTGGACCGAGCAATTTGCGTGAGAGTTGGCTCAAATATCCATGAAATAGTCTGATCGTTGCGCTTCCTAGTTTGAGACTGTATATATGTGTCAGCCAAGTCGAAAGAAGAGCAATGCAAATGAAGTATGCACCTGAGATCTATTCGCAGCCAATGCATACGGTCTATGGGCCAAAGCAAAGGTCAGCTAAGGGGAAAATGAGGATCAATGGAACACACCGAGATTCACCAAAAAAGCTCAACCAGCCCTACTCGCACGTATTAGACTCGGTCTGTCCCCAGAAAAGGCTATTCCAGTCGAAATGAAGACCCCTTCAAATGAAACTCAACCCCTCGCAGCCAATGGATTCTGGCTATCAGTAAATGCGAAGGTCAGTCAAGTCAAAGCCGAAATCAAGACTCGTGAAGTATGCACCTGAATTTCAACCAAGACATGAACCAGCTACTCGCAGCCATCGGATTCAGCTAAAGAAACCTGATGCACCACGTGCGTCAAAATCTAGGAGAGGGCCTTGAAATTTATTTAATTAGCATACAAATTGAATGGTGAAAGCAGCAAACTGAGTGGAAATTTGTGTCGAGTGCAGGCAGCATCAAAGTTTTAGAATTTCTTCACTGCAATTGCGGTGGATGCGATAATTTGGCGGTGGGCATAAGAATGGAGAGGAGGGGTGATTTGATGTGGCGAATCGACCTAGTATCCCAGCCAGAGGCAAAACCGACAGGCAAGCACTTGTTTTGGGGCTGCAAGGGGCGAGGTCTTGGTTCTCTTTCGCAGGGAGCGGGGGAAAATGTCCCGTATTGAAGCATGGGACGTAAGGATTGATGATATGGCAGTCTGCAGGAATGTAAGGAGGGCATAAAAACGAATCTATGAAGCTCAAAACATTCGAGTATCGCGTTAATAGACGTAGCACATGAGGGTATCAAATGCTATTTTGGGACACAGACAATGCCAACGGCAGCGGCTGTGCTGCGGCTGTTGGACTAGGCGACCACCTAAAGGTGAAATCCGCGTGTTTGATGTTAAGCGAGAGTGAATAAAGTAACTTAGGTCGCTTACTTTTAACTTTACTTACCCCTTCGGCATCGCTGATCCGAAGTTACTTAACTTAGCTTTTCCCACGCATGGCGAAACTTATTTATTGACAGCTTACTTATATGGTTCGAAATTTGGTGTACCAGCATCTTAGTAAAGCTTTCCCCAGTGCCCCAGGCATCTGGGACACACTCAGAGTCGTCTTTACGATGTATCTAAATTCCCGCCTATGTCTGCCCGAGTGCTTTGGCCGTTTAAAACTGGAATGTTTCACAGGCACTATATCTTTTGTGGATCAGTGTTTCACGGTGCAGATCCCGTTACATCAGCATTTTCGACTGCGGCCAGAGCAGCAATTGTGTCCGGAGCACGACCATCATTTTCCGCCCACCCCGGGGGTTTGGGTGGCCTCCGATTCTTGGGATTTGCAGCATTGAAATGCCCATCTAATGGGTATTTGGGCATTTTATCAGAAGGTCTCAAACCAACCTCGAAAATTGGGATGAAAACCTTTAATTGCCATGTGTTTCTTCTCCATCTCGCGGACATGCATGTAGATTTTTTCGAGACCGGGTACAAGCTCCTGGTGCTTCCCGACCGCGTGGTGAAGCAAGGAATGCTGATGTTCAATAGGATTAGACGTCGAGGGAACTTTGGTCGCTAATTCGGGATTGACAGGGCTTTTGGCCGGGAAAATCATGGACGCAATGGGTCTACGTTCCCACCAGGAGATCCAGTTTTTCGTAGCAGGAAACAAAGTTTTGAGCGTCGCGATGACCTCGTCGAAACGGTCTGAGGAGGTATTTGTCGACAGCATCTCTCTCAAGGAATGTTCAAATGTCGAAGTAGATTCAGGCGGAACCAAGGAATGAGTCTTCATGATGCGGTGTGCACTCCGCCAGAAGTGAGTATCGCATCCTAGCACTGCTTCTTCTGCTTCGCGGACAAGTTGGCGACGTTCAGCTGCCTGAGCCTCTTGAGACAAAAGAGTGAAGCCAACTGTCATGCCAATAATTGCCTCCGCATATTCCTCTGCATGGACTGCCCGTTGAGCCGCCGAAAAGTCCATAACCTATGAAAATCAGTACAATGCAAAGACGACAAGGTTTGTTAAATTCCTCACGCAGAGAAGCAGTTGTGGTCCTGCATGTTTTATGACCGCCTTGAATATGCGTGCAAAGTGGGGTCGATGATGAGCGGTGTCCTGGTGATTAATCCACGAATACAGAATGGGGATCCATTCATTCGTGTACTTTTATGTGTGCCGGGGCATGTTTTCTGAATTGTGGAGGTTAGTTTCTCTATTTTCAGGTCAATCCCTCCTCTCGGAGGGGGGTTAATATCTGAGTTATGACCTTGTTCGAGCTTGGCAGCTTGTCGCTTAGCGTTGCCAAGCCCACAAGCCGTAACAAGCCGCAAGCGAAATGTCAAAAGGCTGATGTGGTTGAACAGGGCTTTAGGCTTACCTCGAGGCACCGGTGGCTCAACCGAGTTGGTGGGCTCAGACACCAAACCCGTATGTTCGGAGTTCGGGGCCACCTGAAGAGGCAATGGAGCCGGAGGCAGTGGGCCAGGATATCCAGGTGGAGGATAAGGAGGAGGTGTGAAGGGGCCGCGGATAGGAGCCAGCTGAGATTGAGATTGGAATTGGTGTAGATTTGGCATCCAATTATTTTCGCCCACAGCAAGGAAGGATGGGTATCCGCTTGGGTGACTTCCGGGCCACGCATGAGCCGCTGATACATGTGAGGCGTTTGCATATAAGTTATTGGGATAGTTTCGCACCGGCGTGAGGATTATAATTATAATACATGGGCTGGTTTGGGAAAAGAATGGGCTGAGGCGGGAGTTGAAACTGCGGCAAGGGTGGCAGATATTGTGGCGGATAATACCGCGGCCATTGCCCTGAACTCTCCGGACGTTCGGCCGCATGTCCGTCTTGACGTGGTATAAATGGCGGTATCGAGTCGGTAGTCCGAGGGTATTTGCGAGGACGTGGGAGAGGTGGCGGTTCCCTATGACGTTCCGAAGGGAAGAAGAAGTTCCATAGTTTGTTGAACATTGAGAGGAAACGCGTGAATTTGCAAGCTTGTGGTGGAATGGGAAAAAAAGGCGACTGATGGGCGCGGTCACATGCAAGTACGCGAAGCGAGTGATCTAGCGACATTGACGCGCTGCCATTGAATTGATCGCGGATTGCTGCAAAAAAAAAAGATCTGCCCAGACCGTGGGTGTCAACCTGTCCGGGGGGACTCCATGTCTATTTCATGTTATGCAGAATGTATTATAGATGATAGGCGCTCAGTCCTACGCCCCATGGCCGCAGCAAGTGGGCGCAGGAAGTCATTAACTCCAAGAAATCTGAAACACAAATGTTGGCCGAGAAAGGACACAATTTTCCACAGCGTAAACCATGACCTTTGGTTTTCAATGGTTGCAACACTAAACCAATAACCTACCGAGAGCTCAAGATTCACACAAGTGGAATTCTGCCCAAGCCTCGTTGCAATTTGAAGTCACAGCGATAATTTATCCATTCAGCTCAATTGTTTGCTGAAAACACTAATTAAATTGATAATCTTGACTCCATATCACATTTACTTACAGTTACTTGAAGTCACTTGAAGTTACTTACAGTTACTTGAAGTCACTTGAAGTTACTTACAGTTACTTAAGTTAACTTGGCCGCCCAAGTTAGATCAACGAAAGTTACTTATGCCATCAGATGGCATCAATTACCGCCAAAGTTAACGTTTACGATCAATTGGCGCAAGTAAGTGCGTCGCGAGCGAAGAGAGGTGTATGGACACCATTGCGGAGACCTCAGCACCCCTCCATGACTTCGGCGACAGGCCAGGGTCATTAATTATGCGAGAAATAGGGCGGATAATAGTTTTCGACCACCCACGAGATTTTGAGTCCAATTGAGTCAAGACTGACCTCTGCGCCTGAGTCGGAGTTCAAGGAAACGACTAAATATCCAATAGATCAACTCAATAATGTATTTGGGATGTAATTCAAGGGTTTGCGGGGGGTAGTTAGACTCAAGTTCGGGAAATGAGGGGTCGGAGGTGGTTTCTGCACGGGTAAGGCCGAAGGACAGTGTGTCAGTGCTGTAGGAATGCCCCGCTATTTAGTAATATACACATTTTAACCATATTTACTTGGATAAGACTTGCCCTCTGCCCTCACAAGCCCTCCAAGTTAGTATACGTTACTTGGGCGAAAGTAACTTATGCCATCTGATGGCATCATTAACTTGTACTTTTACGTGCGAAAGTAACTTACTCAGCCATAAGTAAATTAAAGTCAGTTTTGGCAGTTAGTTTCGCCAAGTAACTTAGTTAAGCATCATGTTAAGCGGGGCTTACTATCGTACCACCATCTTCGCCGCGCAGACTTTGCAAGGTAATGATGCCAGGAGCATCCTCAGTGCGCGTAGACGAGAAGGAGGGCATAGCCGACCCTGGCGTATATCGTCTATTCGCGGTCCCTGGTGGCATGCATATGCTCACGTGATGTGGACATCAAAAAGTACACATCCTTCTTGCTTTGTTCGCCATCCAACGCTTTCATGTTCGTCTCAAGCGGTGCATGCCATGAGCGTCCTCCCATACAGGAGGGCAAGCAGCCGTTCCTGGTGACGGTTGCTGTGAGGGCTTCGAATTGCACACGACGATTCTGCGCCATCTGGATGAAAAATCGCGCATCCTCGTCTCTAACGGTGCATGCCATGAGCGTCCTCCCATACTGGAGGGCAAGCAACCGTTCCTGGTGACGGTTGCTGTGCGGGCTTCGAATTGCACACAATGCGCCATTTGGAGAAAAATCACTTCCACGCAAACACCATCAGCATATGCCGCGCCGCACGGCACCCCTACAATTCCGCGCCGACTGTCGGCATCGCCCCGTCCGACTGCGAGGCCCTCCGTGTCAGGTGCGAAAGCAGTTGTTGCAGCGTTGAACTTAAGATTGTAGGTTCGGTTGTCTCTCTCGAAGGCTGCATTATTTCCCTGCCATAAACAACGAGTTCTTGATTGGCCGCTCCCCGCATCCGTTTCGGATGTACGAAGTTTCTTGGGTTTGGCTGGCGGAAGTCAGCATTGGATCCAAGATTTCTCGCCCATAGCTAAGCCACTTGCCCTTCTCTTGCGCAATGTTACCCCGAGTTCATTTTGACAGTCGACGAGATACGGGCTCAAGAAATTCTCGAGCAACAGATTACATCCGCTCCGGTTCTAGTGCGCATTGATTACCCCTGCAGCTAAGTCAATCACTCGTCATCCGATGCAGGCTTGCTTGTCGTAGGTGCAGACTCGGCTTGGATGGGGTCTGGATGGGCTATGTACCAGATCAGGGACGGTCACAAGCCCGGTGCATTATGGTTCATGTACCTTCAGCGAGACTAAACAAAACTACGGCCAGCCCAAGACGGAAGTATACGGCGTGTTTCGCGCATTCAAAGAGCTTCGCCATCGTATTTGGGGAGTGCATTTTCGTTTAGATCATGATGCAAAATCGCTCGCTAGAATGCTCCGAGAATCAGATGATGTTCCGAATGCACCATTGCTGCGCTGGGTCTCATGGATCCGACTATCTAACTTCGAACCCAACCATGTCAGGGCAGAATCTTTCAAGATAGAAGACGCGCTTTCGAGACGACCCAAGGTTGAATCCGATCTTCCTTATGACACACAGGACCCCGAGGAGTTCTTGGACGCATACTTACACCGCCGTTTGGAAGGAACATTTACTGGATGTTTCAGTAGTAATATTTGTAAATAGTTGAGGGAACATCAGCCGAATGTTGCCGAAACATCCCTCAAATAAAAATCGTTCAATCCCTGGATGCTTCTGTGACCCGATATTCTGCTGATGTTGACGCAAATCTTTCTCAAATGTTCAGTCAGATGTTTGGTTGACAATTGTTTTAAATGTTTTCCACTTTCGACGGCGCAAAAAAAGGGCAAATCAAATATATTGTACGGAATAGGTGCTCCATCCAAGTCAGGATGTGGTTGTATGGTATACTAACTGGTCCATTAAACTATATATTTCGCATCCTGGCGCGATGGGAGAACGACACGGCCGCGAATTCCTGATATCAATCATCCTCGTCGTTCACTTCGGTAGATGCCGTGGAAGTGGATGCGGTTGGGTCGGTGATGGAAGCCGCGACAAGGACGGCGGCGGGGACAGAGGCAAGAGATTGGAGGTTGACTAACCCATATGTCTTCAGGTCCGGGTCCAGCATATACCTCTTGATAAATCTAAACAGACCGTAGTTAATAGTCAGACTGTACGTTCGGGAAGCAAGCTTACTTGGATTGTGCACTAGGTTCGGGGTGCCTTTTGCGCACATTCGCGAGCTGCTTGTCAACATCTCCCCAATACTTGCAGTCGTTCTTCTCAGACATAAGCTTGCGCTAGCCAACAGCATTTAAGGAAGTCGTTTCAATTGCGAGAGAATGAGGTACCCTAGGCTGGTTTGAGTTTAAACCACATCGTCTCCAACGATAGCCTGGTTTAAACCACCTTCCTATAATCATATAGGGAGCAGGCTTTGGTTTGAACCACAGTGGTTTAAACTGGTTCAAGCCATGGTTTAAACCATTGTGGTCGGAATGTGGTTTGAAATTATCGCGGTTTAAACCAGTTCAAACCAGATGGCTTAAACCAGTTCAAACCAGATGGTTTAAACTGGTTTGAACCAAAGTTGTTTGGACATGTGTTTTTTTTTTTTTTGTCTTGACTCTCATTTTTTCCTCCTCTCTTAATATTAGTGACTGCCCGCCTGACTCCTTCCAAAAAAGGAAATTCATATCATTTGGACTCAAAAAATCACAGAAAATTTGTGAATAATTGGGAAAATTTTGTTCAAGGCATGAATAGATTGGTAGATGGCACCTACCAAAAATGGAAATCCATCAAAAAAATGAAAGTTGTAGCCCTCATTGAGCACTACAAGGTTGACCATTGACCATGGTGATCAGCTCACTGGTTGGGCCGAAAAAGGCAATATACTTTCAAAAACACGGTTTGTTTTAGGGAATGATTGGGCCATATCTCAGTAATTGCTGGACGGATTCCGACGATTCTAGTACCGTTAGAAAGCGGCTGAACAGGACTTTCAGATGGGGCCACTCACCAGGCATTCTACACCACTTCTATAATCAGCTATTTTTATTTTTTTAGAATGATTTGGCTTGTATCTCGGGAACTGCTGGATCGATGATCCCCTCAAACAGAGAATCCCTGATATCTCAGCAGCCATATTTTTTGTATAGCTGGCAACAAGTGTCACTTGAAAGTGCTCATTCACCTCTGTGATCCCCTCAAACAGAGAATCCCTGATATCTCAGCAGCCATATTTTTTGTATAGCTGGCAACAAGTGTCACTTGAAAGTGCTCATTCACCTCTGTGATCCCCTCAAACAGAGAATCCCTGATATCTCATCAGCCATATTTTTTGTATAGCTGGCAACAAGTGTCACTTGAAAGTGCTCATTCACCTCTGTACCACAATCATGGGTATTGATACAGCAGTTCCCGAGATACAAGCCAAATCATTCTAAAAAAATAAAAATAGCTGATTATAGAAGTGGTGTAGAATGCCTGGTGAGTGGCCCCATCTGAAAGTCCTGTTCAGCCGCTTTCTAACGGTACTAGAATCGTCGGAATCCGTCCAGCAATTACTGAGATATGGCCCAATCATTCCCTAAAACAAACCGTGTTTTTGAAAGTATATTGCCTTTTTCGGCCCAACCAGTGAGCTGATCACCATGGTCAATGGTCAACCTTGTAGTGCTCAATGAGGGCTACAACTTTCATTTTTTTGATGGATTTCCATTTTTGGTAGGTGCCATCTACCAATCTATTCATGCCTTGAACAAAAATTTCCCAATTATTCACAAATTTTCTGTGATTTTTTGAGTCCAAATGATATGAATTTCCTTTTTTGGAAGGAGTCAGGCGGGCAGTCACTAATATTAAGAGAGGAGGAAAAAATGAGAGTCAAGACAAAAAAACAAAAACACATGTCCAAACAACTTTGGTTCAAACCAGTTTAAACCATCTGGTTTGAACTGGTTTAAACCGCGATAATTTCAAACCACATTCAGACCACAATGGTTTAAACCATGGCTTGAACCAGTTTAAACCACTGTGGTTCAAACCAAAGCCTGCTCCCTATATGATTATAGGAAGGTGGTTTAAACCAAAATGGTTTAAACCAGGCTATCGTTGGAGACGATGTGGTTTAAACTTAAACCATGCTGTTGCTGTTCATTGATTCCACGCCCTTCGCGGGCAGGGAGTGGTGAGCGCGGGGCGACAACGGCTGCCTGACGACGACGTTTGGAAGGGGCAGCATTTTCTTCGTAGTCCGAGTTTGCACCCCCTGCATGTCCCTGTCGTTGTGTCAGAATTTTACGCTTCAATTATGCTCGAAGCTTACTCCAGGGACTTTTCTTTTTCCTTTAGCCTTTGGTGGAGCTGCCGGACGGTCTGAAGCCTGTGTGATCACGGTTAGTCGTACTTCTACTGCTAATGCATGCTGAAAACCTACCGTAGAGGCTTTACTTTTTTTCGGGGGCATTATTGAGGAGCCAGGAGATTTTCTTTCGAGGTAAGTATGCGGACTTGACACAAGTTGATATGTAGGCTCGTGATCCAACTGCCTAGTTTCACCTGATCCCATTCTGAGTTTGTTCCAAGTCCGTTTGCATCCACATGCCAAGCTACCAATGTCCCGATTGTCCCCGCAGCTTCACCACTTCAGGAGGGCGTACCCGCCACCACAACAGTGCTCATAGGGAGTTCACGCCTGTCTCCGACGACGACGAAGAGGAAGATGATACGCACAGACACATTAAGATACGCCATCCTAAACTGAATGGTCAGTTCTTGAACCTCTTTACGCAATAGTCGTGGACTTGATTTATTTCATAGGCCTTCCCTGCGACCGTCATGGAACCTATCTGGCCCCGGGCAGCGCTCCCCCACCGCTCAGTCAGTTCGATGGACAGCTGCCGGAGTCATTTGCACCATTTGAATCGCGCGCGGACTTTGACTTTGCCCACTTTCATTTCGTCCAGCTACAAAGCTCTGCTGGGGAAATAAATACGGCCCTTGATCTCTGGGCAGCGCAAGTCCTTCAGTATGGCGACAGTCCACCCTGGCGCACGGCGCAAGAACTTCATGACACCATCGATTCGATTCAGCACGGGGACGCGCCGTGGAAAGTCTATCAGATACGCTACACGGGCCCTCAACCTCCGGTACCTCCAAAATGGATGACCGAGACATACGAGCTGTGTGCGCGCGACTCTCGGACGGTCCTCCACCAGCAGCTGAAGAATCCCGACTTTGCGGATAAAATTGATTATGCCCCGTACCGGCAATTCGACGGTCAGGGTAGACGTGTTTGGTCAAATTTGATGTCCGCAAATTGGGCTTGGACGCAAGCAGTGAGTGCTGATTTATCTATTCATTTGTACATGAACTGAAAGATATATGGCAGGACAAAATATCCCGGGCAGACGTCTCGACACACGGCGCGACCTTCGTCCCAATCGTGGCGGGCAGTGGCAAAACGACTGTTTCCGTGGCTACCGGACATCAAGAGTACCACCCGGTTTACCAATCACCAGGAGTGCTCACCGGAGTCGCTCGGCGTGCTCATGGGAATGGTGTCCTGCCTGTCGCCTTCCTCCCTATACCTAAAAGTAAGCTCGAGTTACTCTCCCAATGGGTGATTCCTCACAATTATCGGTTCAGCGACAAAGAAACACCGAAAGTCACCCACGTATCAGCGCTTCGTACGCCAGCTGTACCATGCATGCCTAGCCCAGGTCTTCGAGCCTCTCAAGCAGGGAATGACAACACCCGAGGTCATCAAATGCCCTGACGGCCACTTCCGCCGAGCCATCTATGGCCTCGGGCCATACATCGCAGATTACCCCGAGCAGGTCTGGCTCACTTCCATTGTCCAGAATTGGTGTCCCAAGTTTGTCTTCGATACTTCCCTGATTCAGACGACTGACCTCTCATCAGGTGCGATGCAAAACCACATCATCTCGATACTCCAGGCGCTCGGTGCCGGACCCATGAGAAGACCGACTTCCTCATCACTTGTTTCGATCCAGGGACTTTATGGGACGAGTTTGGAATCCGCGCCGATGTCGTGGTGAGTTTAATATTGTCCTCTGCCGTAGTCTTCTGATAAAATCTCTAGCCTTTTACACACGGCTTCCCTCGCGCAGACATTCATGAGCTCTTATCACCCGACCTGCTGCACCAGGTGATTAAAGGCACCTTCAAAGACCATCTTGTTGAGTGGGTGAACCAGTATCTGCATACTACATATGGCGAATCTAGGGCGCTCGAAATCATTGCAGACATTGATCATCGGTACGTCCTGCCTGCGTCATTCTCATCTTTCTTTACTGATGATGATGCATACAATAGCATTGCAGCGGTTCCTTCCTTCCCCGGCTTGCGTCGGTTTCCGGATGGTCGGGATTTTACCCAGTGGACTGGCGATGACTCGAAGGCTTTGATGAAGGTACGCAGCCCGTACTACATATGTATTAACGCCGAGGAGCTCACACCATACCTTTATTAGGTCTATATTGCAGCAATTGCAGGCCACGTCCCGCCGCAAATGGTCAAATGTGTTGCGTCCTTTATGGACTTCTGTTATCTAGCCCGCCGAAACTCTTTCAATTCGGACACCATTGAGGAGCTGAAGGGAGCTCTGACCCGCTTCCACCATCATCGTGACATCTTCATTCAAACTGGGGTTCGCATCGACATCTCCCTCCCCCGGCAGCATTCTCTCGTCCACTATGTACCCTCCATCCATCTTTTCGGCTCCCCCAACGGACTCTGTTCCTCGATCACCGAGTCGAAGCATATCAAAGCTGTCAAAGAGCCATGGCGTCGTTCCAGTCGGTACAAAGCACTCATCCAGATGCTGCGCACAATATGCTGACTCGACAGACTTGCGGCGCTCAGGAACATATTCAAAAACAGGGTATGATGGCAGGCACGGTGCTGTCATATGCTGAAATGGTCATGCGTGGTGAAGGACCAGAGGCTCCTGGTCCCGATGCAGAGGCAGATGATGAAGACGACGACGGTGGCGATGTGCCTGGCCCACGCTCACTGTCTTCTGTCGAGCTCGCCATTACTCATGGTAAGATTTCCTTTTTTGTTCTGCCCCATCGAGACATACCTGACTGTTGTCTAGAACGTAACTATCCCCGGCGTCTCGAGCCTCTGGCTACATACATCCAGCAGCCCACATTCCCCACGCTTTTTCGCCGATTTCTCTATTCTCAGCTCCATCCCGATTCGGAAAATGACGAAGATATTCCCCTTGACCTCTGCCCCAATTTCCTCGGCCGCATCTATGTCCATCACTCCGCCATTGCCCGCTTTTACGCACCGAGTGATCTCTGTGGGGTGGGCGGGATGTCTCGTGAACGAATCCGCTCCCATCCCAATTGGCACGGCTTATATCCTCGCCACGACACAGTCTTTATTGAGACTGATGCAGATCTTCCCGGGATGCAGGGCATGGTCATCGGCCGTGTCCTGCTCTTTTTTTCCTTCACCGACACCACCGGTAAGAGCCACTCCTGTGCTCTGGTCCATTGGTATTGTCTCCATGGCGACGCCGTTGACCCCGACACCGGCATGTGGGTGGTCACTCCAGAAATGCAGGCTGGCCGCAAATCATTGGCCATTGTCACTCTCGATTGCATAGCGCGCGCCGCACATCTGCTCCCTGTTTACGGGTCTGCTCTTTTACCCGAGGACTTTCACTTCTCTTATTCCCTCGACGCATTTCGTGCCTTCTTTGTTAATAAATATGTAGATCACCATACACATGAATTTCTACATACTGTGTAAGATTAGTACAGACAGATACTCTACAATATTTTCTATTCTTGACAGCTTCGCAACGGAAATACTCTGAGGATTGGAAGAGTAAATTAAAAATAGGAATAAAATGTTGATTTTCTGAGACATGGGGCTTCCTGTCGAATGCTATCAAATTTTGTCTTTGACATCTATATACCGCGATCTATCTTCTGATTTTTTCCCTTACAATGGAGGTGTCCGGTCATTGAGATACAAATATCTTACAGGATTACTTACATGATTACACTTTTTAAGAGGACGTCAAATCACTTACCTCATCGATGTCCTCTTTACCGTTCTCCCTCCTCCCTCCTCCCTTCTCCCTCCTCTTCCTCCAAAAAGCGGAGTCAATTATATTCAACACTCAAAATGCTCTCGCGGTCTCGTGGTCTCGTGGCTCGCGTAGTCGCGTCCACGAGAGCTACGCGAAATCACAAGATCAAAAGATGGCGCGTGAATTGTGCTTTTGCTGATGTAGACCAGCGTCGACCGACTAGGCCGAGCCAAGGAGTTGGCCGAGGTTGGTTGAGGGCCTCGGCCAAGGGGTTGGCCGAGGTGGCCCCAAAATGTAGTGAGGAGGTTGCGGACCTGATCGGCAACATCCTCATGGCCAACGGTCCGCAGGTCCTCGTGAGCTTCATCTACCTCTCCTACAACAACATCCTGACACGACAACTTGTGGCCGACGAGTGGGTGCGTTTCGTGCGCCCGTGCGGCAAGAAGCCGCTGCGCGTCTCCGCACCAGCCGGCATGCAGCGGTCCAGCTACTTCCTCTCACTGCCGATGCGGTATGGTGTTCTGCTCATGGCCAACTCGATGCTGCTGCACTCGCTCATCTCGCAGGGCCTATTCCTTTCGGCCCCGGGCCTGACGGCTCGCACCTCCCCGAGTTCGACGTCTCGGCCAGGGGTTACTCGGCCCTCGGGATCATCCTGGCGATCGTCCTGTGCGCGGTCTCGATGCTGGTGCTTATCGCTCATAGTTTTGCGAGGGAGTATAGGGATATTCCGCCCGGGTTCCAATTGATGGGCTTAAGCAGCGCTGCGATCGGCCTAATGTGTCAGCGGCCGGCAGGCGACACGGATGCACATCTTTTTCCTGTGCGCATGGGTGTAGTGTATGACCAAGCGACAGACGTGATGGGAGTGGAGGGCAGGTTGGTATTCTCAACCGACATTGATCTTAGGCAGCCAATAGCGAAGGCAAGGTTTATACAGCCCGTCTTCGATCCGCCGAGAAAAAGTATCTGCCTTGGCACGCCCAGATGTCGGGTGCGTGCTGCTACTCGCATGCCCACTTGTACCTGGTTATACTCACCATATATTATCCAGGATCATACCCAATGAGTTGCATAATTCTGCATATAGTTTCCGTGCTTCCCCGCTGTTATCACTGCCATCGACCACGCTTACAGAATAATTCCGATATATCCTCTGGGCCGGTCATTACTTGCGCATTTACGGTCGTTTAGATAGCTCTGATATTCATGTGGCTCACAAATCTAAGTTTTCAGCACCGCAGGCGGATTGTAGCGACCCTAATGCTGTGCTTCCGCCAATATCAACCTAGGACTGTTGTACTTATCTGCAAATTCTGGTAACCCGAGATTTGGAAAGTGCTAATGCGCCTTACGATATTGGACTCCAATTTTGACTTAGTTTTGCATCTAAAAGAGTCTTCAATTGTTCAAACACGATTAAAAAAACACAAAGAAAAATGCTCAAAAACAACATGATTAACACTGCGGCGATCAAATAATATTACCCCAGGAAAATGGCCCTAGAACTGTTATGTACGATTTACGGGCCAAATATTACCTTAGATAAGATAACAGCAACAGCCGGAATTTTATCTGTCAAAGTTCTCTGAGTAAAAGGCTGGATTTTACCATGAGATAAAGACGTGTAACAGCCAAGCTTTTTCCGTGAGAATGACCGGCGGAAACAGCCAGGCTCTTTGCCCCGGTATAAGTCAGGCTTTTACCAAACAAAGGAAGAACAAAGAAAAAGTAACAGCCAGACTTTTACCCGAGGAAAAAACCTGGCTGTTTCCGCCAGACATTCTCACGGAAAAAGCTTGGCTGTTACACGTCTTTATCTCATGGTGAAATCCAGCCTATTACCTGGGAAAATTTGATAGATAAAATTCGGGCTATCACTGTTATCTTATCTGAGGTTATATTCGGCCCGTAAATCGTACACAAGAGTTCTAGGGCCATTTTCCCGAGGTAATATTTTTTGATCGCCGCCGTGTAAACAAAATCCGAGTAAAAAGACAAACAAAACCCTCATAGTACAGCAGCTCTAGCTACTGTTGATCGGCTTTCCGCGGAAAGGTAACAGGATAGGTATCTGCATTGTTGCTCCATCTAATTTGACAATGCTCCCATCTCTTGTCACCGTGAAAAACACTTAAAATATTCATAGCAGAGAAATTTAAAACGGCACCCTTGGCTTTCTCTTGCGGCAGAAAAATTAAAATCATGGAATATGTCCGTGCATACATGCTCCAATTTTTTGTTTACATGCTCCCATTTTTTGTCTTCTGCTCCGATTGATGGTACCCATAGCGAATGAATGATAACCACCACCAACATACTTCAATGATGGGATACGGTTCTCTAGGTCATACATAGGTATCACTGGGCCCATTCTGGGTTTATTTTATTTTATTTTATTTTTGGGGGGGCGGAGCAACCTCCTCGGAAAAGTGATAGGCTGGAACTGCGGTTTTCAAGGACTTAACGAGAACGGAACTCGGAATCGGGCCGCCATCACCTGATTCGCTGCTACCAAACACATCTGCTCTCCTAGTCGTTCCTTCAGTCCGTACATCCTTTTTTCCTACTCATCCATTCCCTCGTTTCCGCCCATTCCTGGCGTTGAAACTGCCCCGCATGATTGAGGTGGCATCGCTGACGATTGATACCAAAGAATTAGAGAGGATTCTCCTTGCCCAAGCGCACCCAACGCCACAACGCCACCGGTAACGCCTCTTCCACGCCACGTCCGCCCTCGCTACAATCTCTACGTCCACAGCCCAAGTACCTGTCGACCGTCCGCCGTCCGCCGCGTCCCCTCCACCTCGCACGCCACGTCCAATTACACGTCCACCTCCTCCTCCGGCGCCCGCGCGGGGTGGTTCCCCGGCCTGGGAAAAGACGCGTGCGAGCGGCAATGCATCCGCGACGCCGAGCGCGGGGCATCAGTGTCGCCAGCTCCTCACCCTACACGAGTCCGAGCTGCAATCCCTTACCTCCTACGACGACCAGCCCGGTAGCCCGCTCAGCACGTACGGGGGTACCGCGCGTCTGTGCACACACTCTGAGCGCCACTTTAGTGCGAGCACACCGCCCTCGTCCTCGTATTCACACTCTTCCCCGTCGGGGAGCGGCCACGCTAACGGGGAGACTCTGCGACTTCAGCGCACGCCGAGCCGTCTTCGCGCTGACAGCCCACTCGCGGCAAGATTGAGCGGGTAGTTTGCGCGCCTTGCAGGCAGCACGTCTGACTTCTCCCTCGTGTCCATCATCCCGGGGACATTGAGCCGCAGCATCAGCACCGCGACGGCGCTCACTTCGTTGACAATAAGACGCAGGAACAAAGACGCATCCTCGAGTAGCGGTGGAAGAGGGGGCGGAGGTACCAGCAAGACGAGTCTCGGGGCTAAAGCAGTTCGCTATCTCTTGGACAATGGGTTGGTGGTGAGTCTTCTTTGGTTTTATTGGTTTTCGTTCCTCTTTTTGTTCTGTCTTCTCCCCGTTCACTTTGCACGCGGCGGTTTTGGTGGGGAGCTTCGCCGCGTTGGACTGGCTTTCGTTTCTTATTCTTTCCTTCTTGATATTCTACTCCGCTTTTCTCCCTCTGTCCCCCCTCGTCCGTCTGTCCGTCTCGCCCTCGTCCTCGTTCTCGTCGCCGCTGTATGTGACTCACGCAGACTTTGCATCGTCCTCCACACCCTCTACCCTAATGCCCCAGCCGTCCCAGTGTGACGTGCGCAGGGGTGTCACGCATCGGCGCCCGTGCTCTCTGAGGGCGCTGGAGCCTCGGTCTGCTGGCGAGGCACGCATGTTTTTGATGGCACGGGATACGATGTTGGTCGTATTCGGTCGTGGGCAGGGTGGTTGCTTAGCGCGGCGGCGGGTGAGTGCGTGAGTGTGCTGGACATCAGCAGTTGTGCTGCGGGGTGGGTATCCTGTGCTCAAGCACCTCGGGAGTCAGAGGCTTTTTCCCTCGACTTTTCTTCCCGCGTCGTTTGTATTTGGGTTTTCCTTGGCGTAGCGGGGCGTATACCCCATGTATATCCCTTTTTCTTTTTTCGTTCCTTCCCTGCTATCCCTCACACATGCTAACTTATCTTCTCCTTAGAACCGCCACTCACACCAACAACCTCTGTGCCGCTCTTCCCACCAACGTCTACGACTGTGCACGCCACCCCACGCGCGTTTCCTGTCTTTGTTCCTCGACGCGCCCGCGGCACCGTTTGGGGGGCATTGTATGGTGCTCGCGGGGAAGGCCGCAGGCAGAGACATAGGAATGGGGTTTGGACCCAATGCAGCCGCGGGTGCATTCGAAGTGCGTTGCTTTCCCTTCTTATCCTCCATTTCATCCTCCCGGTGTTCGCGGCTTTATACTTGCCCGCCACCCTCGCCGCTACACAATCGCACTCGCGAGCGTCTTCGAGGCACAGCTCGTCGCGCGGGCACGGTGCGTGATCGTTCGCGTCGCCGTCGCCGTCGAGCTACTCGCATGGCAAGGTGCACGCGCACACGAAGCCAGAGACGCGGACGCGGGGCGACCGACCCATGCTGTTGTTGCTCGGAATCCGACTGGGCCTGGACGACTGGAACCCACTGAATACTGCTGATTGCCGCCTTGGATTTTCTTTCGCGTTGTCAAAAATTTCGGGGACGACAGATCCGTCTAACGGTGGCCTTTTGAACCCAACCACCGAATCGCCTTGAGGGGAGCGAAAATCCACTGTGATGTGGGATCGAGCCTTCCTTACTCCACTATAGCAGTCCTGAGGTGATTCATATATGTGCCCCAATATCACTGTGTTCCAGCCCCCAATGGACAGAGGGTCTGGCTATAAGCTTAGACAGAGCCCTAGACAAGGCAGTCTGGCTATATGTGGCTACGTATGGCTACACCACGTAGACATGGTACGTCTACGTTCGTTGTATCTGTCTACTTGAGTCGACCGACATAGACGGAGGGTGGACCAATGTAAAGACCAACGTAGCCAGAGGTAGACCTACATTGAACAAAAAAATCACAACAGTTGAGTGAATGTGTAGACGCACGTAGACAGACATAGACTCAGGTAGCCGGACTGTGTCCACATGACATATACACATATAGCCACAGCTAGACGAGCGGGGACAGACATGTGTCCACAACCCTCTGTCTACCCCCATAGACAGAGTTTGGCAGGGGGTAGACAGATATAGCCACAGCTAGACGAGGGGGGACAGAGGTCTGTCCAGTGGGGGCCGGAACGCAGTGTATGTCGTACTCAGAGTCGGCCTTCCACCTGGTAATATTCGCGGTTCTATTTCACACTCAAACTCACGGTTACGGCTTCAGGAAAGTTCTTCAGTGATAGTCACTTGCGCTTTCTCCTGATCAGTGGCACCCCCATCTATCTCTATATAGAACATGAGAAAGCGGGCCGACAAGCAGGTTTTTTTATGGCGCGACGTTGGGGGCACGATCGGAAGTTGACCCATCGCAATGAATTCTGCTCGTTTCGAGGGGTATTTATTGAAATAAGCCCCAGGGGTACGAGTATCACAAGAGGAGGAGGTCAACGATGGGGAACTTCGTTGTAATCCGGTAGCGTACATCCTTGTAGGTACACTACTTTATACTATGCAACATTATCTAGGCTGTGTCTACCAAGAATAAAGCTATGTCGTATTACAGCAGTAGTTACTCCGAGCATGTCGAGCTCGCAACAGCTTGCAACAGCTTGAACAGCTCGCACAGCTGTACACAGCCACTCCAAATCCAACAGTATTCTCCCAGGATCAGTTTTATTCCGAGGGGCGAAGTTGGGAGAGCGAGGTTCCTGGCAGTGTGGGAGGATTCAGGCGTAGAGAACGGTACGTCGCGGTTTGGGACATCCGAGCTTGTTGCGGGGCTCAGAATAGGCCTCCAGCTTTACCTACAGCATTGCGCACTGATTCGGAGTACAGCAGACCTTCGATTAGGACCCAGCGATATTCCTGTCTCTGGCCGTATTAGCGAGCCTCGTTCCCGATCTCCCGGTGGCGTTTCAACTACCACTGGCGCCCTGCAGGGGGGTATTATGTATGACTGTGCGAAATTGCTGCGCGTCCCGCTATTGACTCTTCTGATGCATCGATGTTTGCCAAGATTGACATAGACACCCCGAGCGTCTGATTCCCTGAGGCTCGGCTCTTAATTCTCGCGTCCGTCAACGTACTTGCCGCTTGTGGTTGCAATTAATACATTAAAAATTTGCTGAGTGCTCTGTCGGGAAGGAGATGGAGTTTGTTGGAGCGGCGGAGAGGGAGGAGTGCGCACGCGCGTGCCTGCGCGCTGGCGTGGGGGCGGAGCTGGATGCAGAGGCAGAGGACGAGGACGTGGAGGTAGATCTAGAAGACAAGCTGGTGCTGCTTTCCGACGAGGCGATGTACTTGTTGGAGGTGGTCGACCTACTATTGAGGCGGAGCGGGCGGGGCCGGGACGCGGGTGAGGGCGCGGGTGTAGGGAGGAATGGGTTCGATGCGGTTGTGTGCCTCGCAGCGGGGACGGGGCTATGCGAAAAAAATAGAGAAATGCACTGCGTTCAAGGCTTTCCTAGACTTAGCCTCTGGCAAGGCCTCTATGCATAGCTGGGCAGACCTCATCTGTCTAGTGACCTATACCATCTCTGTATAGCTCCGTATAGTTCTGTGTAGCTGTGCATAGGTATGTATATGTCAGGCAAGGTCTGTGTAGCTTCCTAGACAGATGTCAGCTTCTCGGAATACACCCATCTGCCGCACTTTGGCCTCAACACGGAATTAACCCCAGCGTAATTGAGTGGAGATGAGTTTAGGTACCTACACTGATCTAGACGGACCTACACCGGCCTACACAGAGTCAGCTTAGGTGACCTACACGCATCTGGTCGGGGACTACACATATCTTGCCACATTGTGATCAGGTTGGTCTAGTAGCCCTACCCAGGGCCCATTCAGCCCCCTACTCATAGCTGGACAGACCTACACACACTTTACAGACTGAGGCTAGGAGGGCCTTGAACACAGTGACGGTGGTTCTAGAGGCGCGTGCGTGGATACCAACTAGCCTCTATCCATATGCGGGCTGGTCCCCGTGGCTCTGTCGTGGTATCGGCTCTTGAGGGTGCGGCAAATTATTGGAGCACTGCGAAGTGAGGGAGTGAACAGGGGATGCCAGATGTGCGGCGTGTACGGGAAGACGGGAATACCTTGAGCCACACATTCTGAACTTGGGACGCAAGAGCACGAACACACAGTCTACCCACGGTGAAAACCATGGACAAACTTCTGCGGTCGATAAGTCGAGGATCCACGTTCGCGCGAAGCCGCCGACGGTCGCATGCGGCGGAGCGTGCGCATTGTAGAGGGCTAAACATGAGGTGCGGGGAAGTGGTCTCCGGATATGGTGCGAACCAGAAGAAGAGCAGCGGAAGTGTCTACAGAGAGCAGAAAGCGCTGCCAGATCAAATGTGACGCCACAATTGATCAGTCTGGACCGGCCCATCGCTTGAACCGATTTTGATCGATCGGTCTTCAACGCAATACTTACTCGAGCTGCTTCAACGTTGCACCGGTTCATTGGTGTCACATTTTGCAAAACGCACAAAAAAAACTCGCCGTTCCAAAAATGTAAAGGACCTCCACATTGATAGTAATACTGTTCACGGGAGGAATCGAATCCCCATCCCCTTCGACTTGAAAGAATCCAATCTTATCCAGCGTGGGTGAGTTTTCATTTCTCGACGAGGACGTTCAAACATCCATCCCAGTCCCAGCCTGTGATGTGCACTCCAAGCATTCGACCGCCGATATCCCAGCGGCGGTCCCAAGTTTTGTACTATGGTACGCATGCGTATCTGACGCGCCTAAGTTCTTCACGAGCGCGGCACGGACGATTATGATCATAGGGATGATGTTCTTTGCCGAAAGAAAATCAACATTCGTGAAAGCGAGGAAATAAATTTTGATCTACGCACGACGAGTTGGGCGAGGCTGCCCCAGCAGATCAATCCGAATGCCTGGGAATATCGTAGCTCAGAAACGGGGAGCACAGGAGATGAAATGGAACTAAGACATACGGAATATGGCTTTTCAATACCGAATGCGATGACATATATCAGGTCGCAGATGAGGTATAGGAGACTCGATTCCAGACTGGAGAAAAACCAAATGAGTATGAGGACGGCATCGAACGCACAAAACACACATAATTTCGACCGTGGTGTTGTGTTTCCGGGGAATCCGAATGCGACAGTTCATGACGAGGGACTCCTCCCGGCCTTTCCACAATATACGCCCCGCTGGAGTTCTTTCTATGAGGCTAATGTACTCCTTTGTTGGAAGTGAAAAAATGCCTACCTGTCAATCCGAGCAAAAGAGTGTTTGTTATAAGCGCGGAGATGTACACGATTCGCGCGTCGATTTTATGCAGGGACACAAGACAGCCGAGTACTGTGAAGGCTGATGAGTTTGTGATCGAAGCGTCGGGAACTTTAGAATTGAAAAAATGGTGCGTACGCGTGGTGACGAATATGAAGACGAGGGGGATGCACATGATGAGTCGCGCATGTCGGTGAGTAGACCACATGTGCCAGCAGCGGTACAGCTGTGAATCAAAATATCAGCTACATATAAACCGCGGGAGAGCTCATACGCACAAAGAGCAAATCCGCGATTGTACTGCGCGTTTCATGTTCATAATAGTGAGGCGGAATACAAAAAGCACATACTTGTTCGCAGCCAGGGTATTCTGCCGCACATCCTGCACTAACGTGAATGTATTGCCCAAGGCGACCACCCGTTCCGATATGCCCTCATGCACCCATATTCGGAGCAGTTGCCACGCGACTCCTGCAGCAACTCCATCCAAAGAGACTTGTAGGACGGCACATATCGCCAGGACGACGGCGGTGCCGACGAGAATAAGGTATCCATGCGTACGACTTTGCAGGAGGAAGAAGATCGCCAGAGAGAACATGAGCAGGAATACGCCTTAAAAAGCCGGAGTTCGTCAACATGCAGTTCAGCGGAGGCGGAGACTAAGTGATATGAACCGTGCATGAATAATGCGGCCTTGGGAAAATACCGCTATTAGTCTCGCGGCATCAAGGATACCAATAGGATACTCACACCTGCCGCAATGATGATGCTCCGCGCCCACTCCCATAGGATCTCCGGTCTCTCCGCGTCTGTGAGTTCGTACATCATCTGAAAGAGGCGGGGGATGACAATGGGACGGAGCTTCGTTGACTCGGAAGACGCTCTTATATCACGGATAAGAATCAGGATAATTTATTGCCCCGCTAGGTCCCCTTTTTTACCAGTGAGCCTCGTTCCCGATGGCGTTTCGACTACCACTGCCGCCTTGCAGAGGGTATGATGTATGACTGTGCGAAATTGCTGGGCGTCCCGCTATTGACTCTTCTGAGGCATCGATGTTTGCCAAGATTTACCTAGACGCCCCGAGCGTCTGATTCCCTGAGGCTCGGCTCTTAATTCTCGCATCCGTCAACGTGCTTGCCGCTTGTGGTTGCAATTAATACATTGAAAACTGCTGAGTGTTCTGTCGGATAGTCCGCATCCCAGTCCATGCCTCATTTTGTATCTTTTTTTCATCACATCTAAACAGGCTGCTCCGATGTGGCCAGTGCGCCTTCAAAGTGCTCTAAACAACTGACACAGGTGCCGTCAATATCACCTGATGAAACGACCAATGCAAAACGTATAGCGTGTATCGCGAGCCTTCAGAAGCATGTAAAAACTGTCAGCCTGTCTGTGGCGCAGTTGGATACCGAGATTTAGCAGAAAACCAAGATACTACTTATTTTGTATCTTTATATATATATATAAAGACATATAAACAGGCTGCTGTGGGTCGATGTGGGCGTCAGGGAAATAAGAGGGGTGACTTCCATATCCGCAGATCTCAATAGGCGAGCAAACCCAAATTTACCGTATTATGTGTACATACCGGCTGTGCATAGCTGATGTCGTAGTTACGTGAAAGAGGATATACTTACGATATACAGGGCGCGAGCTTGAGCGCGAGCATAGACACAGCGACCACTAGGCGGTTATGCAGACCTCAACGTGATTGGACGAGGTCACCTCGGTCGACCTCAGACACATAACACATTGAGCAGAATTGAAACTAGGCGGCGCCTAGGTAGACTGGCATGATCTACGCAGTAGCCACTCCTAAATCTGGGCCATCCGGCTAGATTCTATGCCCGGCCTGAACGCAGTGAATATTGGCGCGCAAAATTTGATTGATTAAACTCCGATATAGCCCTAAGTGATGTGAGGTTTAAAACTCTCCGCTCTCAGGACATGCCTTATACCTCGCCCCGCATTCTTTCATAAGTTCGTCTCGAGTAAGACATGAGCAACCCACATGTTATTGCGTCGCCTCCTGCGGATATCCCTCTTTCACCGCTCAGAAATCCGAATGCCGAACCCTTTCTGAAGCTTCCCCGATCAGCCTTCTCTCCTACAATACAGGCAGATTAGGTGCCAGAAGTGTCTCCGTTGGCGAGACAAATTACCAAGGTCTCAATTTTGATGGGGGTATGTACAATATCAGCAATTTGTCCCCCAACGCACTCATAGCCTTTCACTAAAGGCGTTGTATAAGTTCTTCCTTTCTCAATCGGCCTGTCTCCCAAAATTTCTGCTTTGGTGTCAGGGAACGCACTCAGAGACCCAAACAATCCAACAAGCGGTCCAGGTCCGAGATACGCCGGGAGGACCCCTGAACCCACACGAATTTGACGGATATCACACAGAATATGTCGCGGTGAAAACGACGGTTACCGTTGTGGATTTCGATTTCTATATCGATGTCGCACTATACCAGCCTACCAGCCGAGTTTACTCTAGGAAAGATTCGGATCCTGTGTACCGAGGGGGGGGGATTCGCGAAGTTGACCTTCCGGATGGCAAGATGCGTGCCCGGGCGGACGGTGTCGGGGCGTTCAAAGCGCGCCCTTCTTCTCCAGGAAGTTTGCAGCTGGGGTCATCTCAAACGATTCGGCAGTGGGCCGATGAATATTGGTACGTTATTGCTAAATATGTTACGATTCGATGCAGCTTACCAGAGTGCGAGTCCGAGCACTCGGAAGCAGTTCAGCTTCGATAAGGTAATTGTCTCCATTGACAACTCAGGTTACATGTCTGAAATTTACACAGGTCGTATATGGCTGAAACATTATAGATTTGGCAGCAGCCGTCGAGCAAACCATCCGGTCCGGCCCGTCTTGGATCTCATTTACCCCTGGCAGCACGATTCCCTCAGGTTACTCACCCTCTCTTCAGGTGAGCTTTGAGCCCCGGGGCACAATAGCGGTGACTAGCACGATGTACACGCAAGGAAATAGGCCTATTCCTTTGCCATCATATGCTAATATACTGTGGGTGCCTACTATATGTATATCCTGTAGCAGGAGCCCACGGAGCGTACGCACGGCGGTCGCTAATTTTTGGACCGCCGCGTCACCGCCGCATCCCCGCCGCGCCAACCTGACGCGGCGAACTATTTTTGCCCAATAGCATCCATAGAGTCGGATAATTTCATCCTCCGAACGACCAACAACGGCTTGTTCAAGTTCCTTTCAGTGATTCTATGCTTCTGGCCGTAAGCCTTCTTGTTAACTGCATCGTCGAGAAATTCTGTC
Organism: Mycena leptocephala; assembly: GCA_029378395.1. Taxonomy (NCBI): domain Eukaryota; kingdom Fungi; phylum Basidiomycota; class Agaricomycetes; order Agaricales; family Mycenaceae; genus Mycena; species Mycena leptocephala. The sequence goes on along the minus strand of JARJLF010000276.1, from coordinate 165,087 downwards.
CCCATTGGTCGGTTTGTGGAGCGACCTATCAGCTGAGGCCAGGTCCCGCCAATTCCACCAATCTCTCTGGTTTGGGTTCGTCCTCACGGTTTCCCGCCACCTCTTGAATATTGACTGGCTCCTAGCATGCGTTAGCAAATGGCGGCCCACGATACTGCGTTGCGTCTCAGAGCGCCGCACATTACCGACACCTGTTCAACTTCCAGAGGATGCTAAAATATGAATGGTTCATCGAGACTGGGATGAATATTATACATACTTTCGACGAGCAAGCTATCGAGTGCACCAGCGCCGAATATAGATAACCTTGTTTGACTCCGTTGACTGCCCGCGTGGAACGGCCCTATCCATCTGATACTTGCGCTTGGAGCCTACCCATATTGTTCTGCTTGTACCTAGCTCACTTGACACCCAAGATACCACTCCAACTGCCCCCGCTCAATGTCCGGCCCTCGTTACACATCGAACAGGCGGCTATACGCCTGAAATTTCTCTACACCCAGTCTAGTCAAGCGCGAATGTGAATGAGATCCAAGCCATGTGAGCCATCCAGGAGAAAAAGAGGAGAATATAACATTTTTTTAGATTTTATTGACGCGTATGTAATGTGCATTCGGGTAGACAGCAGATCGTCCACGCGTCCGTTCGACGTCCCGTCCAGACATGAAAACGCCACGCCGAGTCGACCTGGCGATGCGAGAAGGAAGGAAAGAAACGAGAAAGGACCTTTCCGTCTATGACCTATGGGACAACGAAAACAGAGCGAGCGCCTATCCACCCGCTTAAGAGGGGGAAGACAACAGCAGAGGCAGCCACAAGAGCAGAAGAAGCGATGCATGGGTGTTGTTGGCATACAGGGAAGCAGCGCGCTAGTTATGCATTATCCATAGACGTCTCGAGCTGCATCAATGTGAAGCAGGGCTCCGCAAGGAAGAGAATGCAGCGAGGGACGAAGGCCGCTGATGCAATAGATCTGCCATTCCCGATGCGGAGTTCCGCTCGCTCGGGCGCAGATCAGGAAAGGTCCAGGGAAAGATGGAGAGAAGAAAGAGGGCGTGCAGGATGCAGGGAAAATGTGAGACACATAAAACATGCAACCCGTTTGACGGCCGCGGCAGCCGTTCTTCGACGGGCCGTCGGACTGTAAACCCGTGCCAGCGCCGTCCCTCTCAAAAAATGCTGACGGAATGGGCACGGCACCCGTCGCACGGGACCCGTAGAACCGTCACGACGGGTACGGCGCGCAGCTCTACATTTTTCCCTCGCCAATTCTACAAATGCGACCACAGTGAAATTGAGGACCGTGAATAAAGGCTGGGACTCCGTCAAATCCGACGACGCCCCGAATTATGTGCTCAAGAAAGTTCATTCTGACGGCAGTTTGGGACAGGTGGTGGTACGCACGGCGGTGACCGATCCCCATCATTGCACGCACCTTAAGTTGTGCGCTAACAACGCCGACGTCGAGACACTTGCTCCTGTTGGCCTCACCTTGTTAAAACAGAACAAATATTCGAAGCTCTGTAGCACTTCGAATAGTAATCAGCCCTCCATGGCACTATTCGGGTGAAGGGCCAGAGAAGCGCGATGCCGCATTTTGATGTCTCGGCACGCGAGATGCTGATTTTCGCGGAAAGAAACCCACAACCACTGTTTGGAGAGCAAGGATTGGTTCCAAATGAACCTCGAAGAAGGTTTGCCTGTTGAATTTTGTGATTAGAAGTGTTGGAAAGCATCTCCCGTTCTTCCGCACACCCACCGTGCTTATCTGCACATCACTCCCGGAGCAGCCCGGCTGCCCTCTGTCCCCGCGGCCATCACAATGCCACCTCACATGTGCATAGCACCCCAACGTCGAGCCAGGAGTAAAATATTACCTAAGTACAAGTCCACTGCAACGGGCCTCCTCCCCCGAGTTGAAATTACCAGAAACACAATAAGAGATGAAGAACAAAAGTGAAATGAATCCAAAAGAATACAGGTGCCGGGACTTGAACCCGGTTATACAGCATACTGCTAACAATCCCAACCTTCATGAGGGGCTGCCGTGTACTGTACACCCCACCTACTAACTGGATCACATCAATCCCCAGAGAGATTTATTTAGCGTTCCGCGGATTCCAATGAACATAGGGCATTTGTTGGGTAAATCAAAAGGAATGAAAATTACCAGACATATAACAAAGATAGATAAAGAAAAAATGGTAGCCACAGAGAGGCTGTCATGGGGGTGCCCGAAGTTTAACCTCCCGGGCGTACTGACACCGTGGTACTTCGGAAATCGTTTATTTTACTCCCCATTCACGTAAATGATGAGGACTCCCCGGGTATATGTACCCTGGCAAAATGAATACTTCTGGTCTGTGCTGTGCTCGGTGATAAGGCGTGGTTTTGAACACGCCTAAATTTTACAAGTTACATTAGAGCAATCTAATGGAAGTAAGACACTAGTCTTGTCCTGAGACTGAGTATTAAACCTATGAAGCATTGAAAACTAGCTCCAAACAATATTGAGTGAAGGAATTCTATCGGTACTCTTAACAGAGTGACTAGTATTATTCTGGAGTTTAATCAGCTAGCTATACGACTCACCCGACAAGCTGCAGGGAACCTGTGTAGCAAGTTCGGTGTCAATATGGATGCCAGGTAACCAAGGGAGTTATTGAAGGAATCAGTTAATTGCCATTGAAGTTTATTGAACCAACAGTTGAACTATGTGCGCACACTGGAACTGGAAAGCCCGGCCCTGAAGTGGTCATGTGCTCCAGCGTGTCTTAAAGGAGGGAACAAACAAGGGACAACACACCTGTAAATGGATGATTAAGAGGGCTAATGGCACGATGCGCACTTAGTCTTCGCATAGGAAAGTAACAATACTGCTTGTAGGCAGGTTTGTAAGGTTGATTGGGCTATTGTTGAGTACATCACTCTCTTTATAAAATTAAGCCTCTCTGTCCGTCCGAAGCCGTATCTCCATATGGTTAAATTGCGCAGCATGACCAAAGCACGGCAGATTAGCGCCATCGAACGGCATGCACAAATCAATCATTCACTACGTTCCGTTGCGTTGTCAGCCGCGGTTGAAAGCGTAGGCCGACAACGGTCGATCCGGGGCCGTCAACCTGTGTCGGCACAGGTCTCGAATTGGTTGGCCGTCGTTAACCGATGTCAATCATTCTTGCCGGCGGGGCCGCAGAACGTAATGATTATATTCAGGTCTGCTCGCATGCCGACCCGCAGAGTGCTTGATGGCTGGCTCAATAGTGGAACTGCCGTTTTCTGCAGATCAAATCTTTTGGAACTTATTTATTGCTCTCCTCGGCTTTGCATATATTCACTAAAGCTACAGTCAGACGTGTCATTTACTCCAGCTTTACCACGTTTCCGAGTCGGAACATTTCAAAACAACCTTCTCGGAGTACTGTACAAAAAGTCACAAACAAACATGGTGAGCAAGTGGGAGCCGGTGCGAAGCGCCGGCGACCGCTTGTGCCACTTAATAATGGTCTTGGTAGGGAGAACTGGCTTAGAAATAGTGCTTTAAAGCTGCTCGGATGGTTAAATCCCAAGATCTGAGCAGGCGAGATGCTCCGTTCTCTAAAGCTGGGCAGTAGGGATGTTCTATTCTATTTATCTGGGCACTTACCAATGCTCATTTTCTCTCCGCTAAATTATTATATTGTTTGTAACCCGCAGTAGCCAGTAACACTATAAAGCTCCACCAAATGTACTAGATAGACAGTGAATTATCACCCCCTTGTTGGCACAAAGCTCTTTTGAGTCTTTTAGCCTTACCAGCTATTTAGTTCAGCAAGACTCCTCAGTCTTGTGGGTTCTATTCTATTGCCACTACAACTTGGGGGTTGTTTAAATTAACTACAGTTATTCCAATGGTTTGACAACCATAAAGTCAACTACAACCACTTGTTCTTAAGGTTGAAGGGTTTTTAAATCCTACCTCCCGAACACACCACACCCGCATTATTGAGTAGTAGTCAGTGGTTATTTGGTGTTAAATTGAGCAGACGTTGTCTTGCTCTTTTTGATATTAGATTTCACTGTTGCACGCAAGTGCACCGTTTCATCGGTCCATCAAGCTCTGTATTTGGATCCACGGCCGAATGCAAGTTCAGCATCAGTCGAGAGACCATGACGGCCGATAACCTGTAAGGAGGAGTTCAGGTGTTTTCAGAGGTACAATCGGCGCAAAGCAGCACCCACATCGCACTGAACCAGGAGAGACTTCCAGAGGTGCGTCTCTGGTTTGGTTCCAGTTTATCGTATATCACATTGAAGCATAATAGAGACTGACATCACCAAACTACGTGGGTGTGGGGCCCAAAATATCAGTAGAATCCTGAATGGGTTCAATTAACGCACATATTGAATTAAGATGTTTGCAAGATTGGCAAGCGTGATTATCCGGAGATTGTTTTTTAAATCGATTTCCTGACAATTCTTTTGGCAGTCTTGTTTCTCACCCGAAATACATAGCGCCTTGATGTTCAGTTCATTATCGGAAACAGAGAACAGGAGTGATCGCAGCTCACCATCTCGGATCAAGACTTGCCAAAGAGATCCAGACAGCGTTGGCCCCCTCAGCTGTTGGAATCCCCGGTACAGAATGAGTCCCAAAATGATGAGGTCCAGTTCAAGGAAGAGCCTTTGAATCGACTGAAGGAAGACAAAGTTGCTCATACAGTGCCTCCCATACTACCGCGGTGCCTGGACAACATTGAGGTGGGAAAGAAAGGGCCAATGCGGGTGACTCACGCAGATAACTGATATAGCCACGGTGAGAGTCATGTCTGGCTTGCCTGTAGGGGAAAACTCACCGAACCCTCGGTTGTGCAGTATCGCATATCGCAAGAGTGATGTGGACGTTAGGTACGTTCACATTTGAAGAAACTGACCACTGATCCAAGTCAAATTGGCACTTGTCGTGAGAAATGCAAAAAGTCACCTACCACAGCTATCCCAACTAGCAACAAACAAGCCGAGATCCAGAAAGCCAGCATGCATTTGTTGCGACTATACACTGCATAGACACGAAGCATTAGAGTCCCTGTAGGTTAATGAGTGCATCTCAAGTTGATTGAAGGACGTGGTTCTAAAGGTTTTCCGACATACATGCAACCGCGAACTCTAAGGCCACAACCAGAAGCCAATGCACTGTGTCCAATCGGTTGTACCTATCGATGTATACATGAACCCGGAATTTTGCATTTAAAGAGGAAGGAAGTACGTCTGCATTATGAGAAAATTAAGAGGAACTGTTGAATCGACTAAACAACGCACCTCGGGAGAAAGCTTCCAAAAAAAGAAAAGCCTCCGCGATGTTACCAAGAATTGCAGAATAGCGTATGAGGAGAAACCAGGCAGATCCGAGCTCGTTTCCGCGGACCCATATGTACATGACCTCGGCGCTCAGAGTGAGCAAATAGTCGTAGATGAATACTGCTGTAAGAACGTGAATCTTGGGGATCTCATCTGTTTTGTAATAATCTCACAGAAGCCAGCAAGCGAGACAGAGATCCTCAGACGTCTGCTCATTCATTAAATCCCTGCATTCAGGTCTTCCTATACGCACTGATCCTGTGCAAATATAACATCGTCTAGAGTAGCCATCGGAGGTAGTGGAGAGGGGAGGAGGAAGCATGATCAGCCGAGCGATTCGGCATCTACCTATTTCAGCATTGCATCTGATTTTGAGAACTACCTGGGATACTGGCTATTTTAGAATGCACACAATGTGTTAACCATCTGGCGGGCGTCCGGGAGAGCTCGAGATTTCATTTGTTCATCACCCGCTTTGATGCATAGAAGAGCAGTTGGGACGTGCTATGCTAGGGGTTTCTGATGGTTTGCTAGCATGATTAATTTGATATCTACTCAAACATATATTGCACGAGCGCTACTTACGAGAATGATTTTTGGTTCTAAAAGTGTCAAAGCAATAGTTTTTCCAAACAAAAGGCGGTCGCCTTCGCGTCTGGCTCACACTTGATTGAGGATTATGGAGGGTTCGTTGAATAGTATATCTCGCTCTTTATAAAATTATCCATGTCCGTCTGTCCAAAGCTTTTTAAACTCTACATGCTCAGCTTGCTAAAAGAGACAGGCGCTGCAAAACAATCGCCTTACGGCTAGAGACTTCCTTGAGCGCGCTCTTGTAGATGTTCGAGGGACATCAACCGACACATCAGTGCGGAGCTAGCGAGCTTATTGCTGCTTATTGGACTGCGGGCAGAGCATGGCGCAGTGTCCGCAGTTTAATTGACAGGCGGCAGGCATGTGTACTGGGGTTTCCCACTCAAATTGACAGTCACGCATCGCACATCCCCCCATTTCATCACGAATCTTGGTCCCCGTCACGCGTCACTCGTGTAGCAGTGCTAACCCCCCCATCCACGGAGGACTGCCGTAAATAAATTTTCTGACATTTTTGTTTTTCCCACCTCATCTCGGACATCTCGGAAGGCCAAAAAGCACAGCCACTGGTTCGGAAGGTCGGAAGACACAGCCACATCCAGATTCAGAGCTCTGAATCCCGGATGTGGCTGTGCTCTAGCATCTTCCGAACTTCCCTTTCAAAAAGCTTTGTGCACCTGATTCCCTGAGAAGGGACCCTCTCAAAAGCCTTTGTGCGCCTGATTCCCTGAGAGTGGACCCTTTCAAAAATGTTTGTGCGCCAAATTCCCCAAAAATGGCCTTTTTCCGGGAATTTGACATTAAATCAGTCTACAAGGCGATTTGGGGCCTTATGGATGGAATCTGGTGCACACAAATTTTTCACAGGGGTCCCCTCTCAGGGAATCAGGCGCACAAAATGTGCACGAGATTCCCTCGAAAATTGGCCATTGAAAATCTATAAGGCCAAAAAAGCCTATAGATGCGGAATTGTGCGCACAATTCCAGGGTAAGATAGATAGGGACGAGTCCCATTTCAGCACATGTCGGAGGGCGCTATTATTTCGGCTTTCTCCAAAATTGATGCAGATGGCGCAGTTCCCTACGAAATGATACCGTTCGACAAGGCAGGAACTGCGATGCCGGCCCATCTGTGGGAACTGGTACAATCATGCCTTAGACACGAAGCCTCAATGAGGCCTACCGTAGAGGCCATCGCGGATATGCTTTCTGAGATGAAGCGCCAGGCCTCCCTGATTCTCCTAATATCTCGCCCTTCGACATCCCCATCGGCTGGCATCAATACTGCTCCATTCGGCAAAGGAGAACCGTACAGAGACCCATTTCTGAATGGTCCTCAGACAGGTGGGCGGAACACGGAGAACTCAGCATCCGCCACTTCAATGCATGCCAATCAAATGCGCGACGAAACTAAGCTGATCACAGTTCGGTTTGGGCCTATCAGTCTGGATGGCCGCGAACACGAAACAGTATTCCGTGAGTTCATGACCGGGCCCTTGGCTGCCACCAGGAAGGATGCCCTCGTTCTTCCGGTTGTAGTGGACAAACACGACTCCCAACACCTCGACCTTCGATTTCGATCGGTTTCAGAAGCACACAATTTTGCGCTGACCTGGCAGGTGTATCGCGAGGACGCTCATAGGGATGTCAGCGCGGTGCTCGTTTGACTCCGGCGGATGCTGCTATGCTGTAATAATTTGTTTTTGAAATTACTACGCCCAGCAGAATTGAGACTGGCCGTCATTTCATTGAGCAAGTTCCTTACACGGTGGTATTGTTTTTCGATTTCGGATAACTTAATACGAAAAGAAAATTTTAGGCAAGGTATGCCCCCGATATTCGGACACGGGGAGTCGAACCACAGATCACGAGCTCACTGGCTTCTGGGCCGTGAAGATTACTCGATGTGTACCTTACACCATATCCGATATTGGACGTTCTCATCTGTTTTATTTGTCTGAGAAGGAGCCTTTCTTGGACGGCAGCGAATCCGGGACAACGCTGGTGCTTAGCTCCTCCGCCGGAGGCGAACCTCACAACTATCAACGGCGCGGAAAAGTCAATCGAGAAGAAGTGGGAGACTCGGCGGAGGTGGAAGGAACTAGACACATGCATCTCTGTTCCATGTTCCCCCTGCCAACGATTCATACCGGCGAAGCAAACTCCTTTCCCAGAGGTCGGCTAAACGAGAGTTGAGACATACCTATTTCAGGAGGAAGTTACTTTTTCTGACAGTAATGACCTTCAAGTTTCCCCGCGGTGTTCGACACACACTTGGACGCAAGTTCCGCGCAAGACTACATGCCATATCTTTGCATCCCTGTTGTGTTCTCAAGCTCCCGCGATACAGAATCAATAGATGGCGCAGAGTTTACTGTACGGTGTACGAGGGCCAAGTGTCAGGAACCTACGAATGACCGACTCGGCACATAGTACTGATAGTATAATCAGGCGAGAGCGATGACTCGTAGTACCAAAGGGGAGTTTTCCTGTCAACCTACGTGGTCTACGGGGACTTGAGCTGACGGGTGGGAGGTCATTTATGGATCGCGATGCCGGGCGGGCTGAGGTGGGTTTCAAGTACAAGTAGAAACAAAGCCTTGCGGAGGGTGGGAGATAGAATCGGCCAGAGTATCCAGAGGTCGACGGGAGATGCCTTCATGTCGGTGTTTCCACTTGGCAAAAAAACTGAGGACGGAACGGGCTACAAGAATTAGGGACATACCATCTTCGGACTCGTTGTCCCGGAGAGCGCTGGTAAGCTCAGGAGAAAGTATGATTTTAGGCTCGTCCTCGGGCGATTGTAGCTGGGTCTCAGGAGGCTTTGAGCATAGCCACCATGCTACCACAGGACGGACTGTGTCGTTCCTCCCAGTGTGAGAGAGTGTGGAGTCACGGCTCGATGAGAATCCAACGCCTGTCAACCCTGCAACGATCACACACGGAGATGCAATCCCACCGTGGTTCACGGCGATGTCCACCTCTGCATAGCCTGCCGGAAGGTCGTGAATGTTCAGGACGGGATACTTTGTACCGCCTATGGCCATATCGGGACTTGTTTCTTGGAGCGAAGGAGCGTAGGTAGCCCAGAAATGACGCAAGGCCATCGATGTCGCGAAGCCGCTTTTGAAGAACATGCTTCGCGTTGCGCGGTAAGCCCGATTCATTACTTTGCCTTCAATGTCTAATCTGTTGCCCAATAGTGAGACTTCTGGCACCGTGCAGGTGGTCCAGCCCGCAGAGAATGAGTTCCTTGGGTTTTCCGCTACCGCCTATGCTACAAACCAGCCTGCATAAATAATAGGCTATTAATCTTGAATTACCAATGAATTTATTGCGCTTTTTTCCAATCATTATTCTGGGCGATGTCTAGTATAAGCAGCCGAAATTGGTAGAGATGTGTTGCCATGGTAGAACGGCATGCTCTACATAGCTCTGCATGGCTCTATCGCTCTAACACGCTAATGCTCTATTGCTCTACGCGGCTCTATTTCGTCGGCGCGGCCTCTACATTTAGGGGACATGTCTTCCGGCCTACTGCTCTACCAGGCTCTTTATCGTGCTCTGTAGCAACGTCGATTTCCCAGATGATCACGTCATCAGCATCAGTAAAACTACACTGTTGTCTAAGTTGACGTCTTTTGTCTTTGGGACTCGTCTTTTTAGATCTTCGTCTTTGGGAGGGCATCTTTGGTCTTTGGCTCGGTGTCTTTGGACGTCTTGGTCTTGGAGTGAACATCTTACATCTTTGGTACGGATCTTTGATATCCTCGGCACCAGGCATATAGGGAAAGAAATCTGGGAAGGAATTTTCACAAGTCGAGAGTAAGGTGGCTGTGACATAGGCCCGTCCACTGGATACATGAAGCTGTGTACTAGCAGTTGGTCGCCGACTTTGCACAGTGACTCAGAATTCTTGGAAATTGTACAAGTCATTCAAACTCCGTTTGTTGATGACATTTTGATGCAGGCACATGGCGCAATCTTCTCGTTTGACGGCATCAAATGGTTGGTTGCTCTCTCCCCTCATCACGTCGCCTTTCTCCCCACTTCCAGCCCGCTTCCCATCCTCCCTCCTTTTCCCCCGTGGTCCTTCGTAGCTTGAAGCAAAGTGTTCAGTGCATACAACGACTCAAGATCTCAAGTTGGCTGCCCGCAATGGCTCAAGCCCTCAATCTATTTCAATGCCAGGCCACTTAAGAAGACTGTACTCCGCGAGCCTGTCTGTGGCTCGCTTCCCGCACCGCGTCGAATTCCCCGCCACATTAAGCCCTCCCTTTCAACATTCTGTCGCATCTCTAGCTACCTGTGGCTTCTTTCCGCGCCGCGTCGCATATCTGCCGCCTGTAGCCCCCTTCCGCGTGCATGTTTGCGCTTGAAGCCGCATGTGGCAACTCAATTTTGTTTACTAATCTCTCCAGCTCCTGCACTATCCCCCCCGTCGACATCCTGCCCGCAAACAGCGTTGACTTCAAATAACTTGGGTAAGCATCATTTACGATCGATGATTGGACAGTCGCTGACTCTGTCCTTCTAGGCTTCTTAATATCTGTAGTCTACAAGTAGACTCGTAACCAGTCTGCCTACGCCATTCTAACAAGGCGGGCTTGTTGCCGTAGGCAGACTGGTACTTCTCGGATATGTCAATTGGTCTGTCGCGGAGTTTGAAATTAAGTTGTTCATTGAGTGAGACCGATGACGCAATGAGCCGCGGCAATTCCGGAGATCACGGTCCGAAGTTGATTTCCACTAAAACTATCCTCAGGTTATACGGTGTTCTGTACCTCAAAGAGGGAAATATAAGGAGGCCAAATCAAAGGGATAATTCTTTTATTTATTACCCTGGCTTCAACCGAAAAATAAAAATAAAAACTGAGTGTAAACGGAATAAGATTGTGAAAAAGTCACTTAAATTTCAAACTCCGCCCCAGCCCAATTGGGATATCCGAGAAGTACCAGTCTGCCTACGGCAACAAGCCCGCCTTGTTAGAATGGCGTAGGCAGACTGGTCACGAGTCTAGTCTACAAGCCTAATTCCTCCCCCCGCCCCCATGATCGACACCCTCATACAATGTACGCACGCTCAGTGGTCCTGATTTTATGCTATTTACACCCCATCACTGTCTTATATCTTGTGCGCACATCCACGATTCGGTACCGGCTGCTATGGAATTTCAGTTCGCAAGTACTCAGTAACTGTACATTTGCTTGCTTTAACTTGTATTTTTACGCCGCAATATATATTATTTTCCCTCTCTTTAATTGTCTTTAAGAGTCTTTTGGTGTCTTGGAGAGCATCTTGTCCAAAGACGTGTTACGTCTTATAGGTCTTTCTCAAGACGTATGTCTTGGCTAAGACTTTTGACATAGCTTAGCCAAAGACGAGTGTCTTTGGGGAAAAAATGTCTTTGGCATCTTTGACGTCTTGCCAAAGACGCCAAAGACGTCAAAGACAACAGTGTAGTTTTACTGATGAGTGTCTCAAGCGCCGCGACTCTTCAAGGTCAAGGCAAAGATCTCGGCGATCAACTCCGGAGGCACCCGGCGCACTGAAGAAATTACAGCGCGGTGCTGGTGAACATACTTAGTTCGTAGTAATGGCGAAAGGAAGTGTTTGAGAAAGTGAGGGCACAGTAGTGATGGGAGGGTTCGGTTCAAAACTTCGGTTCGAACCTGAACCGGACCGAACCGAACGCGCGTTCAGGTTCAAGGTTCAGCAAATAGCTGAACCTGAACCGCAGGTCCGGTTCAGCGTTCACCAACCTGAAGATTTGGCTGAACGCGTTCGAACGCGTTCGAACGCCGAACGCATCCGATTTTTTCGGCTGACAATAACGTACAAAATCACTCCATACAAGGCACAGCGCCGAGTCAAAAACCATCGATTAATCGGCAACTTTTTTTTGTTTGTAATTCCGCAAACCCCTGACATTCACTACGACCTGGAAGGCTTAGCCACTGCTCTCTCACCGAGTCTCTCGGACTCCTTGGACCCTCTCTTTCATTAGAGAATCAATCAACCCCTTCGGATATCTGGACTTATCCTCAACCTCTCCCTCTTTTATGGTCTCTGGACCTTTTCATCTTTTGGTCTCCGTTGGGAATGAAAATCGGTCATATCCCCAGCTCCACAATTCCTGACCACGCTAAGGCTGCCCATTTATTTTGCCCGACATCGGCGCCCTTCATGTGTTCTCATCTGTAGAAAATCCGTTCTAAATGCCCCGTTAGGGTGCGGTGCTTCATCCTGGTCCCCATTCTTTTCCTGATTTTCACGCACGATGAGCAGGACGGTCTCCGAGATGACAGACCACTGACCTGGCTTTCCCCATGGCTGTTGTTTTTTTCTCATTGCTGTTGCCAGCTGTATTAAAGGAGGGCCAAAGCATCAAGCAGCTGCATCCTTTACTCATCTTCTCATTCATCATGGTGACCTCTGACCTTGGATGTGCTCAAAACCCCGATGGCTCGCTGCGGGATGCTTCCGAGATCGAGTTTTTCAATGATGTCGAGGACACAGTCCCAATTTCGGGTCCTTCATCCTCTGCCACTGGCAGTAGACCTGTTTACCCACTCTTCACTAAAGTTCGTCCCCTTGAGCATGTGGCGGGTGGTAGAGCTTTGTGGCGTTGACTTTTATAATAAATTTAGTTTGGTGTGAAAATGGCGTCCGGTTCGGCGTTCGAACGCTGTTGAACGCCGAACCGAACGCGTTGAACCTGAACGCCAGGTTCAGGTTCAAGGTTCGGCATTTTCCCGAACCGAACGTTAGGTTCAGGTTCGGCGTTCAGAGAAAAAGGCCCTGAACCTGAACCGAACCGAACCGTCCCGACCCGGCACAGCCAAACAACGGCCAGCCAAACATCTCCTAACATCGTCGCTGAAATAGGAAAAAATCACGGGGAGGAACAGTCTAGCGTTGAATTAAGGAGTAGATGCATGCAAATTATATCACCCTAGAAAATACAGCGGGAGGACACATTTGACAAGTAGTAAATAAATTATGACCTTGACTTTGCCGGAGCTGAATCCATACATGGCGGAATTTTCAGCCCAACCAGCAAGACGGGTTACAGGTCTAGCATCCGCCCAGAAACGCACACGTATGTCTTGCGCGCACCGACACACGCACATCTGCTCCAGAACTTAAATGATCAGCAGCGAAGATCTAGAGTCGGCGCGGCCCGGGCACCACCCGCTCTATCTCGCGCTTGCGCTTGTTACATATCCCCACTGTGACGGAGCCAGCGACACACCAATCCACTCGCTCCACAGCTCGCCCGCTTCAGGACCCACGGGCACATCCGCCATCCATGCAGCGAAAGAGGGAAGGAAATCGAGTGCATCCGCTCGCCTTCTCCAAAGGGACGGCCCGTCTGCAATAGTATGGGGAGCACGAGAGGAAGGAGATACGAAAGACGGAGAAGGTGAAAAGGGGAAGAAAACGAGCCCGTCGCGGCAGCTGCACATATCGGGTCGCTCAATAGCTCGCCTCAATGTGCGGAAACTGCACACAGCGAATTCCAGAGGGAAGGATATCCACGTCTGCCTTGTCCAAAGGAACGGCGCCGTCGAGCGCCCGTACGGGGAGGACGAGAGGAAGGAGATCCGAGAAGGAAAGGGGAAGAAAACGAGCGCTTCTCGCGGCGCCCCCGGAAGGGGGTGCAAGAGGCGCAGACGGAGGAATGGTGCCACAAAAGCCCCTGCATGTGCGTCTGGAAACCCCTCATTGCCCTGCTCTACCCGCCTTCCATCTTCTCCCCCCGTTCTCCCACGCATGTCAAGTACGGGCATCCACCGCGAAAGCCTGACAACGCCGCCGATGCCCATGGGTGCACCGACGGTCCGACGCACGCAGCCATCCACCCCGCTCCTGGGCATATCCAGCCCAATCTCACTCCACCGCCGACGGAGACACCCTCCTTGCGCACATTGCATATCCACTGCGCGGTGCCCGCGTGCACGGAGATCGAAGCACACGCATCCACCTCGCGCACGACGCGCGCCTCTCTTTCGTCCTCATCCCGTCACAGTCATCCCGCACCCTCTGCCCATGCGTGCCCCGTATACACCGCCAGGGCGCTTTCACCTACTCCGCGCCGCCCCCGCACCAATCCACCCCACGCGTCCCGCATCTCCGCGGCCGATGAGTGCGCCCACGTCCCATTCAGATCGCACCACAGAGCCAGGAGCTGGGGGAGGGCAGTGCGCCATGAGGATTCGCGCACGCTCGCACCTCCCATCTCTCCAGCGTCACTCCACCACCCCGACCAATAAAAGGGGAGAAAAAGAAAAAGAAAAAGAAAAAGAAGAAAGACCAGCAAACGCGGTCCACGTCCCCGAGAACACGGAGGCGTTGAGCACGGCCGGAAGATGTGGGTTAGCAGCTGATTGATAAGGGAGAGAGAGAAGGGAAGATGAAAGATGATGAAGCCAGAGATGAAGGAGACGCCGCGACGTGCTTGACACGATCCGAGGGTAGAGAATCGGAGAGCCCTCCTCGCATGTCCCGCTCCCGACCGCGCCTCAGCCACGCCGAACGACCGAGGAGGGGAGGCCCACCCCGCTCCTGGCCATATCCAGCCCAATCTCACTCCATCGCCGACGCCGATACCCCACATCGCCTACATTGGACATCCCCTGCGCGCTGCCACCTAGCGCATGGATCTCCGTGCGTACACATCCACCTTACGCACGACGCGCATCTCTCCATCATCATCCCACACCCGCAACACCCAGAACAGATGTCCGCACCGCGCATCCCCAGCGGCAATCCACCCCCGCGCCGAGACATCAGCCTCGCATCTCCGGCGCGTCCTATTCAGATCGCGGCAGTGCGTCATGAGGATTCGCCCGCACCCACATATTACCAGCACCTCCCATCTCCCCGGCGTCGCTCCATCATCCCCACCAATAAACGAGGAGAACAAAGAGCAGCAGACACATCGTGTCACTGAGGTCCACGTCCCCCAGGAGCTCGACGCGCACATATCCACCTCGCGCACGACGCGCGTCTCCATCGTCCTCATACCGTCATCCGACATCCACACCCGCTGCACCCAGCTACAGATGTCCGCACGGGCCCCACGCATCTCCAACGTGCAGTGCATCGACCGACTCTGCGCAGCACCCGCACCAATCCACCCCACGCGTCCCGGATCTCCGGGGCCGATGGGCGCGTATGCCGCCGCCCGCTCCACGAAGGGGATGGGCGGTGCGACATGCGGATTCGCCCGCGCTCGCACCTCCGACGTAGGTCGCGCCACCATCCCGGCCAACAAGAGGAGAAGAAGAGAAAGACTTGTAAACCCATCTAGTGTCACCGGGCTTGGCAAGCCCGCGACTAGACAGAGGAGCTGAGCATGCTGCGCGCAGCTGGGAAGAGGGGGGTCAGTGGCGGATTGATACGGAAGAGGGGAGAAAAAGAGAGAAGATCAAAAACGAGCAAGCAGGACAATCCCAGGTAGAGCCACGGATAGCCCTCCCCAGACGTCCCGCTCTCGGCCACGCCTCAAGCCGCCAAGGAGGGGAGGCCTACCCACCATGCCGCCTCTCCCCGGCTCCCCAGCCCGCCCCGCTGTGGAAGTGCCCATTGGCACGCTCATCGCTTATACGGATCAAGACATTGCACGCGAGCTTCTCATCATGTGTTGACAGCCACAAATATTCTACTTCCTCATCCTATCAGTTGTACTCATCATATTTCTCCCCTCCTCCACTTCTCTCTAGTTACACGACGAACTGGCAGCTTCACCACTCCTTTCCACCCTTCATACGAGTCCTCGCGCACGTCAAGACGACCACGTGACCGTGCCCCCAAACGAGCAACATGCGTGATACCACGATTATACCCGTGTTGAAAGAATCGGCGGCGAGTCTCTCATATTATATATTGTTTCCCTTCACTTTTGGCTTCCAGTTCGTTATTCCTACCTATATATCATTCCTTCCACATACATTTCTTTACCGATCGTCATGCTCATGCTGTAGAGTCGCGGCTGGTTCGGATTGTGCCGGGGATCGAGCCGACTGTGGCCTGGACACCCATTTGTCATCGTCTTGCGGGGGACGAGCTCTCTCTATCACGTCTTTGCGCATTCCCTGATCAGTTTGCGATTCAACAGCGCAGCTGGCCTTAGGTATTTTATTTTCCTCTATCTCACGGACTCTCTAGCTATACATCGTTTGTATGATTTGGTCTCGGGCTCTGGTCACGCAGGAGCACGCGTTTGAGCCATCCCGATCGCATGTGTTGCCTGGCAATGTGACATATAGGGGATTCCTCTCTTTCCCTCTTCCTTCATCTTCCTCGCACTTTCCTTGAGATTCTGAACGAATATCCGAGTATACGAGCTCCAGAGGCGGACGCTCTGCAGGCACATAAGCTACAGTAAAGCTGAGTGTCCATTTCTCTCCCTTTTGTGATTATTTTACTTTGTGGTTGTAGCTACACTCTCTCTGCCGACCCGCCCTTTCTGGTCCATCTAGCGACCAACCCCTACTTCTACAGCGCCCTCCTGCTTCGAGCCTCCTGCCAGAACGAAGACTCTCGCTCTCCGAACCTGCTGGTCCAGACCACACTCTCCCCACCCTTCGCCGCGATCCGCCGCGATCCAAAATCATGAAGAACTCGCGCTCACCTCCCTCCGCCCCCCGCCTCGATTACCCTTCCGCTCCTGGCGCACGTGGTCATTTTCCACTTCCTATAGACGAGATGTTAGCGAGAGCAAATGGAGCGGGGAGGGAGTTGCCGGGAAGGGGGGATGAAGGAACCAAGTGCGAACGAAAGGGGAAGAATAAGGGAGGAGGGAGGAGGGAGGTGCGTCCGCGTATCCGCACATTCGCACTAGCTATTCTAGTCTAGACTTGCGACTGCGAGAGCGTGACGTATCGCCTCATCCACAAGTGCATGACCAGTGCGGATGCGATACAGATTCGCAGGGAAAGCGCTGCGGCTGGTCGGGCAGAGGAGGGAGCGGAGATGAGAGATTGTAGAAGGAAGGAGGACGATTGTGAACGGGGAAAGAAGGATGGAATGTGGAAGGTAGAGAACGCGACAATGGAATCAAAAGAACTCACATATAAACGTGCATGATCCGTCTCCGCGTCACCCGCCGCGCACGCCCGTCGGGAGAATGGGTTTGTGTTTGAGGCGGGTATCGCTCGCTTCTGCTCGGGCTCGTTTAAATTTTAGCGAATCGTCGATACGAGCGCCAGTAGTGCGGTCCAAGCTTCAAGTCCGGCAGCCAGGACAGCCCAGCAATTCCAGCAGTAGCACGCGTAGCCATGGAGGTAGTATCATCCGGATAGCCAGCCAGCTCAAGGTGGCAAGATGAAAGTAAGAGAGTAAGAGACGCAGGGACGGTTGATGGACGGAAAGGGAAATGATGCAACCGGGAGCCACCGGGCCGGCAGGACCCGACTTCTCCGTTGCGACGCGCATCCATGTCGGAAACCTACCTGGAATGCCACGAGGGCTAGATACTGGGTGGGCTTAACTGATTGGCTCAACTACGCAACAACGGGAGTGATTTCCTCTCAAGCTTCAACCAGCGGCGGCAACAGCGACCCGACCAACCCCGCCGTGAATCGTACCTTGTTTTTTGGTCATTGAACGACTGGTACCAAAGCTTTAAGCCAACTGCATTTTCAACAGCTACCCAGTTCAAAATCTCCCCCATTCTCACGACTGTTTTACCAAAATCCAGCTAGCTTGGCGGCATCGCAGCAACAACGTTCGTTCTGTTTTGCGGCATATTTTGCAAAGTACTCTAAACGACTTGTGCTGTTCAAATCTGATTGCCTGCCCCGTGCTCCTCTCGATGCCGCACTCACAGTCCTGCTGATTTTCCTCCAGGAGTTTCAACGCATTAATATTCGCGATACTCTCCTCTCCCATCCCGGGCACTCTTCCTCATCCATGTACCGACGTCTAAAAGCATTTTGTCTGGCTCTGGATTGAATTCTTACCTCGGATGTGGCTTGTTTGCCCTTCTTGGAGTTTTAGGTCGAGACCTTGACTAATGTATGAACCCGCCATTGAACCGGACGTGGTGTATGGAACACATCGAGTATTCTTTCTTCGAGGGAAACCATTAATGTAGCTCGATCTCCGGAGTTCGATTCCCCGCGTCCGAGTATCTGGTGGGCGTTCTGCTTTTTTCCCGACACGTAAGCGCTCATTCAAACCCTTGCCGAGCTCCAAATAAATTGGGAGAGTTGGATCAGGCTTTCCCGTTGCATTGAATTCATCCTCATGAGTTTCACCGTTTCTCTGGATTGTTTCAGCCCCTGTTCGGCCGATTTCACTCACGTCCCTCACACAGGAATGAACTGGCCAAGTACTCGGATGTGGTGTACGGAACACGGCCAGCTTCGTATGACTTGGAAATCTACGACAACTCGCCCTCCGGGGTTCGATTCCCCGCTTCCGAATGTGGCGTGTTTTGCCTTTTTTGGCTCAACATACTGTTATTCACCAGCTTCACACAGCACTCAACAATCAAAATATTCGGACGCGATGTACGGAACAGCGTGAGCTTTCTTAAGTAACATTGCCTTTCAAAATTCCAGAGGTAACTCGCACTAAATCTTCGTGAGCTTTTCTTCATTCCATGCGTTTGATCAAACGTTGGTGCTGATTCAAAACCCAGCTGCAGAGTTCTGATCAAACGATGTCAGTTCTCCCGTATAAAATTCGTCTTGGTGAGTTTTCTTGTCCGATGCCATGGATTATCCCTTGCTTTTATCAACCCATTTACTCGACCATTTCACACGGGAATGAACGTGGAACGATAATCGGTAAATCGAGATTTCTTTTTGCAAACTTCCGACAAGATAGTTCGGGCGTTCCATTCCTTGCGTCCGAATGGTGCTTTTCGGTATATTACTTGTTTTTTTTTTTTTTTTCGTGCCAGATTTCCCGCTCACTCGGATTCTTCCCCAGTCTGGGCTGCAGTGCGGAACTGTGTACATTTCAACCAGACTGCGCTTGTGACCTGTTCAACTGACTTCATTGACCAGTTCTCCAAACCATTTAACTTGCATAAAATATCAGGCAAGTGGCGCCATGCCACTACTCATGTCATGCTATATTTTTTTTAAAGAAATTGGGTATCAGACGAGGGTCGCAATCCTGCCGCATCTTTCCCCGCAGCCAAGGGCTTGGCCAAGAATCAGGAATGAATAAATGGCAAAGACCCCGACATTGATCGGCTACGCCGTCCTTATATGCAGTCTGGCGGTCTATGTCTCTCCCAGAGACCACCTGAGATATGGGGAATTTCCAGACGCTGCCAACTAACGTGATCCGCCCAGGCACGCAAAGCATAGCGATCTGACCCCGAACTCTTCCCGAACTCTTCGCAGCTGTTACTGACGATGCTTCATCCTTTCTCTCTCAATACATACCCGTACACATATTGCCGGCGTGCCGAATTTCCCGACTACTTACCGTTTCTTCTGATTCTGATTTCCTCTCTGCGCCAGATCTGCGGGAGGACGTTTAATACAGTCTCGGTGCGGTGGCATCTCAGCTTAATGCCAGGTGCGCCAAGTCGCCGATATTTACCCACAAGAGCGACCTTATGAACACATAAAGCCTGCTCACACTTCTGCTGGCTGAAATGGTCGAAAATGAACATTCTCCGCTGTCTGCTTGCCTTCCTAGCTACGGCTGGCGGAACCGCGGTGTCTGCCCTGCCAAAAAAAGGCGCCCGCTCGGGAACGACATCCATCAGCGGCACCAACTTTGGCTATTACTACACCTTTTCGGCGGAGGACGGGGACGCCGTCACGTACACCAACCTGGATGACTCGAACTACATCATTCAGTGGAACAATAACAGCGGCTACTTTATTGGCGGCAAGGGGTGGAATCCCGGCTCTGCTCAGTCAGTTTTTCCCCGTCGCAATTCTTCGTGCACATACGCTCACCAAACCAATCCCTTCCCAGGCAGATCTACTTCACTTTCTTCGATCCCGCGGCCCAGCCAGCTGCCCCGGATCACAACAGTTCCATTTCCATCTATGGCTGGACCACCGACCCTGCCGTCGAGTACCGTATCGTCGAAAGCCTCGCCAGTGATGTCCACCCTGCTCTCGGCCTCACGCTACAAGGCACCGTCACCTCCGACAGTTCTTTATACAACATTTACAAGACTCAGCGCGTGAACGCCACATCGACCACTGGCACCGCTACCTTCAGCCAGTATTGGAGTATCCGCCAAAGTCCCGTGGTGACGGCTTCGTCACCGTTGCGAACCACTTTAACGCGTGGGCCGCGGTGGGGATGCCGCTAGGAGAATTGGGTTACCAGATTATCGCGACGGAAGGACACAGCAGCAGCGGCTCCGCGGAGGTCTACACGACAACTAAGCCCGCCGCGGCCCCGTGAGTGGCGTGTTCTGGTTCTCGATCCTACATTAACTAACATCTGTCTGGGTACAGTGCGCAGCGGAGTATGGGCAATGCGGCGGCCGGGGGTTCACCGGCCCGAGTTGTTGTGTTTCCGACACAACTTGTGCTGTGACACCCCGTTTTTCTCTTACTGCTTGCCAGCCTAGGGTCTTGGGTAATTTGTGATCTGGATCTGATCCAACTGGTGAAAGACGGGGGAATTGTCTTCAGTGAAATCGAAGCGCAAAGCAACCCACCTAAGGGAGCCCCAAGGTAGGGTGGAAAGAATCAACCGTCTGCCGAAGTCCGAAAGAAACGCCAAGAACCTGCAATAGCGGGTCCCATTGACTGAAATTCCGCACATTGCCGTGAGACGGGATTCGATTCCCAGCTGGTTTATGGCGGGCAGCTACTTCAGTCTTTCGTGAGGTACTTCTAAGTTCGATTGAATCTGGCGACTGCGCCGTAACTACCCCAGAGCATTGCTGGATTGCACTTACGATCTCGTCGTTTGGATATGCCTTACTGGTAGAAATTACAAGGAAGACATCACGCCACAATAGTAACTTGAAATTGGATCGATTTGAGAAAGACACGCTCGATTCAATTCGCAGATGACTCCTGAGAGTTGGCGATAGTGATCAAGGATGAAGGTATGAAAGTTCCGGGCGCTTGCGCGATACCGTCAGATGCCAAAAGCTCAGGACAAACCGATGTTGAATTGAGCATTGAATCGCAACACAATAGATAAGTGGGTACGACAGAGATCCTTCGATCCACAACCCAGGAGTCCTACGAATAAATAATGAATTTACAGCTTGCATGATCGCAATCAAGAAGAACGTTATAAATGACAACAACGACACGCACATCAGGCGCTTGAGCCGTCTTATCGCGCGCCGAATGCGCCTCTGCTCCAAAGTAAACCGTTAGAAGCACGCAATGGTCGGTGAGACGGCGCGGCGCACCCTTGAGCCCACCTGGATCCTCGTCCGCCACGACGAAGGCTTCGCCTCTGCTGCGTGCTCGAACGGCTGGGGCTCGTACGGCACGAACGTGGACCGGCGGAGGCTGAGCGGGTCGCCGTCAAGCGCGTGCGAGGCTCAATAGGGCGGAGTTTATGCTGGTGACGTCGCCGGGATGCCCGAACACACTGGAAATTGCTGAACTGGGGTGAATTCCAGCACAGCCCAACGCAACATGCTGAATGAAAGGTTTATGGTCACTACGGAGACTCTTAGCACCTCGTCAAATGCCCATAAAATTGCGACAGCTCTTGGCCGGGTCAGCGAGCCACTCAAAACCGTTTAACCGCTTGAAAACTGTTTGTAATTTGTTTTTATACGTGGACCCTTAAACGAAACGAAAACAACGATGATAATTTCCCTCAGACCAGGACCAAACGTAGCATACCCCCCTCCCACCCCCTCGAAATTGAGTTCGACAAAAACGGTTCCAACGAAACAACAACCTTTTGAACCCCAAAACGGTTCGAACCCGAAAAAAAACAGTTCGAACCCGCTCTTACAATGGGAACGCTGCTATGGTACACAACTGGCAATGCATTCAAAACACAGTGGACGGTAGTACAATGTAAAGAGGCTTGCCACAAGAACTGGAACGCGAAAAAGATGCCATCCGGCGACCACCCAAGCACCCTCCCTAAAGTTCGCACTCTTAGACTCATGTGAGCGATGCGAACGAAGTCGGATAATTGGGGTCGTTCGTCCAATACTGGTCCTTCTCCCCCTCCCTTACCCTCCCCATCCTCTCCATCGTCGACCCCGCCGCCCGTAAAAACAAAGCCCCATCAACGTACTCGCTTCCATCCAACTCCGTACCCTTGAATTCCCCGGCCGTGACCGCTCCGTACAGCGCCCCATAATACGCCAACGTGCGCTGGAACTTGCCGAGATGGTCGTCTGGGTGAACGAGTGCGGACTGGATGATCTGCAGCCACAGGTTCGGCGTGAGCGCACCCGGGGCAGTGGGTTTGGGGAATGCCGAGGAGTAGGGCGTGGGCGTGGGCCCGGGGATCGTCGGGACCATGGATGACGCGAAGAAGGAGCGGATGTTCAGGATGGGACGTCAAAAAAGACGGAGATGTAGGTAAAAATGCGGTTGCGTTTGATGCACTGTTTAGTCCAAAATTTCGCAACTATTTCATAGGTGCGCGTGGCCTTCATGTTGCTCGGAAATTTTGTACTCAATCCACATTCTTTGACAGGTTTCTGGTCAGTTTTGAACCTGAATTTCGATGTTGTAAATAGCTCACGAACATTGCCTCCAGTTGCATCCTGGCTGAAATCTCATAAATTTAACCAGTCAAAATAGAGTGGGCCTGGAACTCACTGTGTAAAGACTTCCAACGCGAACAGGTGGATTTTAGAACGCCCAAGACGCCCAAAAGACTCTCTCCCACGCACCAATTTTGGGAGGACCGTCTACGGCCGTCAAATGATGGACATGGACGGTGACGGGCGGTTGGCGGGCCAGCCGCAACCGTCCCGTAAAGATACCATTCAGAACCTTCTGAAGGGACGGGGCCGTTGCCGTTTACGGGCGGCCGTCAGAGCCGTAAATACGGCGACGGTGTGCAGCCGTACCGTTCAGCTCACTCTGAAGAGTGAAATAAAGACGAAGGTGCGCATTGAAGCACGGTAGAGCTCAGCGGCAATGGGCACTGTACTGAGTTGACGTGCATTTGGTACAGCTCGTTGGGAGTGGCTGGTGAAGTCTGCGGTGAACTTTCTTGGTGGCTTCTCGTCTCCGCGCCGGGCGGTCTGGGGAAAGCCATACACCTATCACTTGTCAACATCAAGAGGTCCCAAGGGAATAGTGAGAGAATAATATATTTAAAGGACCATGAATTCGGAAAGATCGCGCATAACAAAGGAAAATGAAAAAGACAGTGATACCATACTGCATCACAGACGGTGGGACGACTGTTGCTTGCGCGCGAGAGGTTGGGAAGAGAAAATAAGTTAGTGAAACGAAGTGAGAAATACAGGGAAAGGACGTACCCAGAAAGAAAGAACGCAACAACTGTGGACAAACTAGTTTATTCCACCCCAAAAATTAACCTTCGTTGCAACCAAGGGCTCCGACTATCAAGATGGTTTCGATTTTTTTTAGGGGGGCCCACCCCGGCCTCATCCCAAAAGTTATTCCCCTGTCCCATCAAAATGTCCGTAGCGTGCTAGGCGCCGTCCAATCAACACAGCATTCGTCGAGTCCGACGGTTTAACGCCAATTGTTCCGTGGATGGACATACCGCTGCAAACAAACAGAACTTGAAAGAAAAAATCAGATTTTCTCCTCGCCGCATTTCGACGCAGGGAGTCGAACCCCGGAGAGCCAGCAAGAGGCATAAGATCCCTGATCGAGAGGCTGGCGGTGTTCCGTACACGACGCCCAACTTGTCTTTCTGGTGCAGCACCGTGTCAAAGGGTGAGAGGGAGCATGTCCTGGCGGTGATGTGCAAATTAGAAGACGGGTGAGGAGAGGGAGGGAGCGCCGATTGACCCACCATATGCATGCGCTCCGCGGAGAGGTCTCATTCAACGTGCACACCAACGACGCCGTTCGCACCGTGGGTATCTCACTGTATCCTGCGAGAGCCTGAGGGGAAAAAAGGGTTATGACGACGTTGAATCCGGACACAGGGATCCGAACCCTGCGCTCTCCCAGGCTCGATACAACCCTGCGTCAACCAGCGAGTCTTGGGTGTGTGTAGCGTACACCTGACACGAGATAAGAGGGAAGCAGCATCTCTCGTGGCGGCAAGGCAGCGAGTAGGAGTAGGGACAACGCGCGCACAGGGAGCCAGAACTGAGCCCGAGAAAAAGAGCACGGTGCGAGGTGGAAATCCGTATCGGGTTCAGGCTCCAATGGCTGGTGCTTCAAGTCAAGACACGGTCAGGAGGGACGAGGCAGTCAGCGAATGCGAATATGACAATGAGCACAGCACACACCAATCGGAATCAATCTCTGGGGCTTTCTCCCTGCAGGTATTGGGGCAGTCCGAAGTTGTTGCGCCGACATCGGAGCATATGCGTTGAGCGATGCGCCACCGATATGATACATATACCAGGATCAGACATCGGAAATGGCTGTAGCGACCATGGCGACGACAACGAAGACACTCAATGGCCACAGCAGAGTGCAATCAAAGCAGCGAAGGAGAGGAGCGGGGGAAGCGTATCGGTTACTGGGTGTATCATATACGCAGGCGGAGCATGACGAGTTCATGGTGCGGGCCATACGAAGGCGCACACAAAATCTGAAGTCAAACAAGTGCCCCTAAAGCTCGTGGATTGACATAGGAGGATCAGACGATGGGAGGACGAGCAGCGTGCACCTTGGCGATGTCCGTTTTCTGCGCCGTGAGCTTTGGGGGTGAAGCATGGGACGGCAGGTACGTAGCGTGGGTCTTGCTGGCGGCAGTGGCTGTGGGCGGGGTGAAGTCTCAGCGATGAGGGGAGGAAAGGCACGGTAAAGAAGCATCCGGGACGACAGAATGAGAGCGTACCTCAATTCGCGTCGACTGGCTCCTGTCCACCCTATTCCGGCATTTGTATTGCTTGGGTTGTAGCGAAAGACAGCGAGTGGAGCGGAGAAGGATTGAAAGGGATGCATGCGGTACACGCGTTGCCTGCCGCTCGAGTGCCTCGTCGGCGAGAGAAAGTAGGGTTTGAGGAGTGGCGCTGGAAGAAGCCCACGTGGCTGTGCCACGGCACATCATGATTGCAGTCCGTATTTGTGAATGATCCGGATGATAGGGGCGGACGCGTACATGTCTTGGACACAAAGGCTACCCACCTGTGGCGGCACAACTCTATTCAACAAATTAGTGCACAAGACTTATTTGCGCCGCCGAGATGGGCGCGGATCTGGTTCGCTGGAACTCGCACGTCGAGATTGGGCTACGATTCAACTGCGAGCAGGTACCAAGCCGCTACCGCATTTGCCCCCTCGAAAACGTGTATTTCAGACGTGGAACTTGTAGGAATGGTTACCGCATAGACTTGCCGAGTAGAATCATTTCTGTGGATACGTCTCCTCAGGGACCTCTCTTTGATGCGAAGTAGTCCAAGCAACAATCAACTTGAGCGACTCACCCCATTACATATCACTCCGAATCAACAAACCGACAAAAAGACACAGCTGCTTGCCGTCGGGCTGGGATCTGTTACTTAGAATCAAGGAGTGAACCAATGAAATTTAATCCTGCCAGTGGCCACAGCACTGGGTTCTTGTGGACAAGGCTTGAAGGGAATGCAGCCGGCCTGGACGTCCCGCACGTCCCGGACCGCTCAGGATATGGACGTCTCTTGTTTCTAGTTGCGTGATGTCGATTCTTGCGTGATTATTTAGCGCTTGTTTCCATGTCTTCACATGGGCCTTGGAGCCTTGCCACCCGTACTGGCACTGCATTCCTCTGTTTCGACCCGAAGCGCTTCGGTATCGCCATTCTAGGACCTTACAAAAGCGAGTGATTCAAGCGTCGCACTGTGGATAATATAATCTTACAACAACTTCTCCGCTCAGATGTACCACCGCGTCTGCGCTACTCGATTCCACCAATCACCTCTTCAGTATGTTGCCAAAGCATCCGCTGCACCTCCTCCGTCGCCGGCAGGTCCATCCCGATGTCGTCTCCATCCTGCCCCGTACGCGACGCACCGGCCGGCGCTTTGAGTAGCGCGTAGAGCTGGTGTTCACCGCACACCTCGATCGACTTGGCGGTGGCGAGAATCTCGGGGGGGAGGGGGACGTTTTTGATGAGCGGTGTGTCCACTAGCCCCGGATGCGCGTGAACGAATGTGATGCCGGGGTTCCGCGCGGCGTAGTCCTAGGTGGGTCAGTCAACCGTTACATAACCTCCTCAGTGCGCACGCAACACACCTTGAACATGAGATCAACGTAAGTCGACGTGGGCTTTAGGGCATTGCTTCGCATGGCAGTACGAGTTCGGTTCGCTGCGCGGCTTTGGCGTTGTCCTTGGCGTGTCTGTTGCTAATTTTCGATCAATTCTCGCTGTCTCGCACCAATTCTCTCGCTCGCTGATCCAAATTCGTATCAATTGTCTCTGATTCAAACTCGCATCATTTATCGCGTCAATTCTCGGCGATTGGCTTGTTGACCATCATCTTCGCTTACCAGACTCTGGTGTACTGTACTATTTCGACCGTTTGTTCACGCCATGTCACCCGTCATCGCAAAAGTTCACTGGATAAGGTCTTCGAAATCTCACGGATCGTGTCACCGACCGGCAAAAGTTCACAGTCGCATCCCGCCGATACCGGTTGCGCGCTCCCCGACGACGATACCAGGCCCCGATAGGGCCCAAGAAGTTTAAAACAATATTTAGCCCAACGCTCATAAGGTGTGGTCCACTTTCAGGCTGTTTGATTACCATTGGGATTTTTGTGGACTCTGCTCTCGCATACCCTTCAAACTGCCTGCTTCCTGCTGTAGGCGAAAAGGCACTGAACATTTCTCAAACTACTGTTGAGCTTCGTTACTAGGGCCCCATCTGGGAGGAGCACTGCTAGTTTTTTTGGCCATTTTCACTGTCTTTTTTGTCAAAATTAGCGTGGCTCAAAAATCGTTTTCCCGTTTCTGATGCGCTCAAAAAATAAGGTCTTCACAACCTAATAGTCACCGTTACAGGTACCAAATTCGTTCACTTCACAACCCTCTGTCACTCGTCACCTGAACAAATGGTCGAAATAGTACAGTATATCACGACCAATGCTTTCTTTTGGCCGCAAGTGTGAAGATCGATAAGGTTTGGAACGCTCGCGATGTTGACTTCTAGCACCGGTAGTTATACTGTCATGGAACCACATGTCTCCGCGGTCGTCTATAAATCTGCGGGTGAAATGACTTTGACCCCCGTATATGATCCTGCTTAATTTAAGTTTTCCAAGATGACCACTGCAATCTATCTCTAATTCACGATTGAATAGCAACCTGTCACTGTTGATGTCAAACACCAATAGTGGGGGTAAAGATGTGATTTTGGTCCTCTTGACCATTTTGGATCTGACGTCGTCAAGTCCGCATTGTCCACAAACACTCCTGCCACGAGTCAAATAATCCTGGAGCCAATTCTGAAGTGGTACGCTGTCAGCAGTATTTATTCTACTGTTGAGGACAATGTCGCTCCACAAATCTGGTGGCTCCGTCCAGTCGAGAGCGAAAGAGGTACAGCTGGAATCGATATGGGGACACAACCAGATCGGGTTGAGACAGATCTATCAGTATAGACTAGGAGAAAAAATAAATAAAGATGGTATAAGTGTCGTACACACTGCATTGGTAGCCGATTCAAAATACTTTCCTCTATCCACTTCCGGCTCGTTGCAGTCGATACGGAATGGCACTAGAAATACTTAGCGAGCGCGATGCACTTTGAATCATATTTACTTGGATTGTTTACGGCCATGCTAAACAGAATTAAATGCTAGACGCAAAATTGAGCACCCACCCAATTCCTGAGATTAAGGAGTGAGTGACAGGTCGTATGGCGAAGCGATGAGCGGCAGCAGCAGCCCGTTCCAGTTTCTCATCAGCAAGTCGCCATTGTTCTTCACATCGCAAGCGATTGTTTTCGAGATAGGCTTCAATATTTTCAAATCCAAATAGGTCAGAAAGTTCTTGGTGAGTTATATATTGAGGAGTGTCCCGCACCCCTTTCGCCTCAGATTCGGGTTTGGGTTTTGGTTTATTAGCGTGCGCCGTGCGGAGCGAGTCATCTTTCTCTTACTGTCAATCGGTCAGCACGAAAGGCAAGCATGAAATGGAAAGGAGCGTGCCCCATGTGAAGAGGGAAAGACAAGGCGGAAGGAGAAAGGAATCAAGTAGAAGGGAGCAGTGAGTCAAGCGACACAACCTCAGTTGATCACCGAGAAATGATGCGATAATAGATCACCGAGTATGCGAAATCTGATGCGAGTTGGAAACAGCGAGTTTTGATGCGAGTTGCACAAAAATATAATATTCACGATCCATTTAAAGGCTCACAGTCAAAAGGACGCAGTGCTTGGCCTTCAAAAATTAAAAAAAGAGCATTAACAAACCTCGTAAGATTGAACACGAAGGATCACAGTAAAGGAAAGAAAAACCCACGAAAATTTACTTTTATAGTAACACCTCCAACACGAAGCACAAACGTCATCACACAATTCGGGTCTCACTTGGCCCTAAACTCGCTTATAAAAACGAGTCTAAAAATAATTTTAGAACTCGTAACCCCTGGTTCCCGGCCGCCCTGAACCCAGCAAAGTCGCGCACGGGCTTGAATGCCTTCTTCAGCCCCAGGTCGCCCAAATCGAGCGCTGTCCCTTGTCCAGCGCTGAGAACCGCCATGATGCGCGCATCCTCGCCCGCCGCGTGCGCCGCGCGTATGGCGGGGAGCAGCCCCGCGACGAGCGCCCACCGTGCGTAATACCACACCGCCGTCGTCGCCTCCAGCCCCTCGCTCGTGATCATGCTCTCGAAGTTGATCGTGCCCGCCGTCGTGACCAGCAGGTTGATGCGCGGGAAGCGCGCGCCCAGCGACGCGGCCACGCGCTTGACGCTCGCGATGCTGGTGAGGTCGCACGGCACGAAGTCGCGCGTCGCGCCCGCGCCGATGGGGGCCGGCGGAAGGCCCGCGAGGATGGCGGCGGCCGCAGCAGCGCTGCGGCCCACGATGACGATGTGCGCATTGCCCTTGGTGTGCCGCGCGAAGGCCTCCGCTATGCCTTGCCCGATGCCGGAGGTGCCGCCGACAAAGATGCCGACGGGGGTGTAGGATGGCGCCCAGGTGGTGTTGAATTCACGGACAGTGGAGAGGTCAGGCATGGTAGGATGGAGAAGCGCTTTCCAATGGCGCATTTATCAAGCATTTATAACTCGCGATCGTATCCCGCGTGGTCATCAAGAATGACACTGGCTGACAAACACATCCATGTCGATGATTCAGCTGAGGTCTCCGGATCGCCGACATTTCAATCTTAGGCTCTACAAGTGCCGCTAACAGGGGTCGAAGCTAAGAGGGGACTTGGCTTCGCTCCGAGATATAGTAGTAGTCAATCCCTGCGCTGAAGGCGGGTGGAATTTGAGAAAAGTCGCAACCCGGAGAAGGATTAAACGAAAATCACGACAGCAGAGATACATTTTGAATGGAATTCGAAACGTGTTGGGATCGGGATTCGGTTAAACCAACTCTAGTGAGCAGGGAAGCTGGATTTGAAATCGTGGTCCGAAAGCGGAATCTCAAGAAGGAGGCCGCAAGACCAGGCTTTTGAGGGAGAGAAAATGGAGGAAAGGGAACCCAGAATTACCAATGCGCAGAACGCAGAAAGGGAAGAAATCCGCGGCAGAGACGTGAAATTTTGCAAGATCTTCTGGATAATAGGTGGCAGTACGAAACAGCAGTGAGGATTTGGGTACTGCGTATCCATTCTTTACAGTAGGCGGTCGCCATTTGGATTCGAGCATTTCCTCTGCTCTGGAACCGATGTTGTGAAGGACATATCGGTGTGGATGACTAGGGATTGCTGGTGCAAAATGAGACTATTGTAAGCGAACGGAGTGACTGCGGGCGTATAGAGTGCCGAGCATAGTGCAATAGGCTGGCGGTCGGTTGGCGGAGAAGCAACCAATTGAAGAGTTTTGAGAGGAACGGCCACTCTTCGCAGGCATTGTCGCGCGGAAAGTCGACGCGTGTCGACGTGGATGGCACGGTGGAAGACAAGAAGAGCAGCCACGGGCTGAAAAACAATCGAAAATCCGCAGAGCGTGTTGATTGAATTTCTGCGGTTCGCACTCTGTACAGTTTAGCGTGGCCGCCCACGAGAGAGTAAGAAATGGATACATAGGAGGGTTTCGAGCTGGATATCCTGAAGTGCAGGTTTGGATTCAGAAAGGCAAAATGCGTAGAGCCTGGGTTGGTGCGAGATCGATCCTTGATTTGGCCAGCCTGCTTCGCTTTGACTCTTGCCTTCATCCACCGCCACTGCCATTCACCGCCGGGCTTCCAGTCATATCTGGGTTTCAACACGATATCACCGGGCTATATTTGAGGCTGAGATCCCACTCAGTTCCTCCTTACTTACAAGCTTGGAACTTCTGCATTCGACACCTTCAGGCCGTGATCTTTCTTTTTACCGCATTTACACACGCAGCAACGTTAACTGTACCCATGTATAAGTTTACTTGAAGACGACCGACTGCTCATGGAGTCCGGTTTCAGGCTAATTCAATGGCATTATCCGCGATTTGAGCATCTGAGACAACGTAAACCCCCGCCAATATCGTTTGCACCGCCTGTTGCCCCATATTGCGAACCCCGCCATCAGGTCTGGTCCAAGCCATCCTCGGGTGATTCCTACTCGGGTCTGTGCAAAGGTATGTATCTATGTTTCTCTGTGTACGTATATATTCCTGTTCTCCATCGCTGAGAAGAGCTAAAACTTGACGCTCCTCGGAAATCACAGATTAGTATGAATACTGAGGTAGCTAGGCTACGCACTCAGGTATCCAATCTGCGCAGATTTGCAGGATCAACAGTATGATGATATCGTTCAAGTTCTGATATTTCAAGAATCTCTGACTCATCGAAGGTCTGCGATGGTGAAGAAGGTCCTGCATACTCAGCGAGTCCGATGTCTTCCGCTCCCACTGATCCTCCCCAGAAAGCCCCCAAATCCCAAACAAAAGTACGTTTCAAGACGAGGATTTGCTTACTGATTCACAGAACCCGACAAAATTAGAGGCACAGGTGTAAAAGGAAACAAGGATCCCAACTCACTACCCCTGTTGGCCAACGGCCGGCACACCTTGCCGACATTCGTGGACAAGTAGCTCCCGCAGTCGGAACAACCTAAGTGTGCCGACGTTGCACCGGCATTTGGTGGGCCAGGGGCCTTTGTCCTCCCATTGTCCCTCCTTTTTCCTTCCTTTGTCCGCGCAAAGCACCTTTGTTGGAACTGTCACACTGTGACCCCAGATGTGCAGCAAATGCGTAACAAATGCGTTGACGGCATGTGTTGTAACATGCGCCGCCCTTTGCCCCCAGTGTGAACAACGAGTTCACCAATATAAAATTGATCCCATATTGTGCTCCGTGCAGTGATGTTCTGGCTTGGCTCGGAAACCCTGGCTTTGGCTTGGCTTGGTCAAATGTCTCAATCCAAAGCGATCGGAGAGGGTTTGGCTTGGCTTTGGCCCAAGCCCTGGCTTGTTGTTTTTTTTTTTTTCTGTGCAGAGTTCACGTCAATAAACTGGACCTATTTGTTTTTATGCCATCTAAGGTGCTCTAGTTATCGTCTGGGCTCCTCTCAGTGCGTGAGCGGAGAGTTCTTCGAGGCGACACAAAACTTGCCCACGGTTCAGCAGATCCAATTGCGCGGTCACGGATTCCGAATGAAAAATGATATTCAACCCAGGTTCAAAGTTGAACATTGAACTTCCATTCCGAGTGCGAAAATCGTAAAATCGTAGTGCAAAATTCTCATTTCTCTGGTCCCCTGAAGCCACGGCTTGAAGCCTTGGCTTTGGCCACCAATGCCCCAAGCCGAAGCCAAGCCAGGAGCATCACTAGCTCCGTATTTCCATCACTCCTGGCACTAAATATTCACAGACCTCCGGGGCCATGAACGTCTACTATGATATTTTAAGAGACATAAAATAGTATTAAAACCGTATGGGATACAATTTTGTTCCCAGAACAACCACTGCGATTATTTGTAGCATTTTCTTGGCCGATCGGGCCGTATTTGTCCTTGTTATAATTCAAGGCCTATCCGTGTCTTTCCTTCTTCCACCCATGTCTAGCGGTTCCTGCGTGCGTCCCGCGCGTTTAGTCCCTCGGTTTCCATTCAAAGATGTTCCTCCGACCATTCAACAAGCTCTACAGACGTTCCCAGCCCCATTCAAGGCCAAACCATCCCATCAACGGCCGCATACTCGATTTCTGTGATTTTCGCCAACAAGGACGCGTCTCGCTGACACATCGAGCTGAATGGACTCTAGATGTCATTCAAAGCATTGCAAGTCATCATCTGGTGCATATTTGGCCCTTACCCTACCCTCATTAATGCGATTAACACTACCCAAGAACACTCATTTGGCGGGCGGCAAAAGTCTATACGTCACGTTTATTACCTTTCATCTGGGACACTATTGAATCTTTCCCTGCCTTCTAGGGTCGCCCGTATGGCTCGACGACCGCTGGGAGCCGTACTTGATTCTGTGGTGGGAGCTTTGGTAGTGGTAGCGGCGTTGACTTGGGCCGATATCGTGAGTTTGCCAAGCTTTCCTTGCCTTTCCCTACTCCCCTTCTTTCATGTTCCGTCCGTGTTGCTACCCATGCGGCGATGGATCAGCACTGCACGCAGTTGGTCCAAATTCCAACCAATTTTGGGTGGCTCTTCCATTCTGTTTTCCAATAACCCGTACTAACTTCTGTCCTGCCCAGTTGCGCCGTTGCCACCCGATATTCCGCGTTCACGCGAACTCCGTACGTGCACTACTTGTCTGCGATGCCATTGATCATTGCTAATTCGACATCGTATTTAAGGCGTGGTATATTTCCTCATTTGCATCATCCGCACGCTGACAAGATGGACTCGGTACGTTGCGGTAATCATGGCATATACAACATCGTGCGTCGCGTTGGCCTACCCCTTCGTTTTTCGCTCAACCCCTCTTTCAAACATCTTTTGTTGGTTGTAATTCACATTCGTACGTTGCATTATCTTTTGGTGAAAGTCTCAACGTGTCCACAAACTTGCAGTGGCTCGAATCACCCAAACTATCAAAACGTACGTTCTTGCATTTCTGGCATCATTTACCAACCCACCTATTTATTCAGGTATCAGCTTCGCTCTTTCCTCAAGCTCGATGAAACCAAGGCCTGATCTTCCCCACCCGCAATCATCTCACCGTGTCCCTTGCCTGCGACCTCGACCTATCTCTGCCTGTTCCAAATGGGGAAACGATCAAGTGAGTTCTCCGACAGATATAAGACTACTTCCCATGTCCCGCAGAGCCGATTCCATCATGCAGCGCGCTCATCTACCCCACCATAAATCGCGGGACGCTGACGGCGTTCAGACTTTCTGTGCGGAGTTCTGTCGACACATCCGCGATGCGCTTCCAGTTTCTGATTCAGGTTCGCCATCTCTGCCGCACATTTGATTTTACTCTTAGAGTGAGTCCCTGCGACATCCGCGTCGCATATAGTCAGCTGATAATCCTGATTTAATATACCTAGAACCCAAGTTCCATTGTCGGGCGTTAGCACATGGCAACACGTACAATTCAAGTGCTTGTTTGCTGTTCCCATGGACATTATTATTTCTTTCTCGAATATCTCATACTTATTATTCTGCTCCAGATTCGTCCTTGGCTCAGCCATCTGCGCAGCGCCCCATGCCCATTGCTCTTGTTTCGAATCCAACCGACAGCTTTTCCTTCCTCATATTGAGTCACTCATTCTATACACGACGCGGTGAGTCTTGACTTTATATATATATTGTTCGCCCACCTCATCGACACTTATGCGAGGGACTACACAATCACTCCAGCGCTCAATTTCTGCTATGGTTTTACCAACGCAAGTATCAAAATTCTGGTTTTTACGTGCGTAATCGCTACATTGATCATTCCTCATCTATTTCTTAGGCCGCCACTCTACATCCTGCAACCTCAAATCATCCGAAGAGACGCTACCGGTGAGCAGAATTTATGTTTGACGCAACAATTGGTTAACACCTTATCTTGCTTTCCTTCCAAGTAGCACGTAGTTCACGTTGAGATCATTGCGTGGTATGAATTTGACCGTACTGATACACTAATGTACTGTATATAGTCCAATACATCCTATTTAACTCAAAATTGTACCAGTGTAACTAGAATAAGTGCCTGGAAGCGCTGTAAAACCGTGCTATGAAGCACTATAAATCAGTGCCTTAATGCACTAATTAATGCTCGAAAGTACTGGATAAGAGTGAAAAAATGAGCACTTACACTATATATTAGTGCATTTGGGTACTATTATCTAACATGTGGGTACTACATTCCAGTGCTTTTGGGCACTAATTCTTGGGCGTGGGGAGGCACTAATATATAGTGCTTCCACTGTTTGCAGTGTTGTTCGATCAAAACGCGTGACCGCTAACTATTTTGCAAATAGCAATAAGCCAGATTAAGCCACAGCCACTATTAGCAGAATTGTACCATACACCTATATACACATTTTGAAACTGGCTTAAGCAGCTTAAGCCGTGTCCCCGTTGAGACGACCTGGCTTAAACAATCGTAAGCAGGATTTATGAGGTTAAGGGAACTGGAAGGCTAGGCAGAGCGCTTGCTTCGGAAACAGGGATCTCCTCAAGCCATTGGTGTTCACAGCATGGAATTCGTACCGATAAAACCATCGATGGATCGGAGTGAAAATAACGTTGCACTCATACATGGGAAAAATACAGCAAGATGCACTTAGCTTTTATCTAGGCAGTAAATGCAGTCACAAGATGGGAATCGATTCTGGCTCGATACCCTTGACTTGAACTGGACTCTGGGATGTTGTTCAGCTTGGCCTCAATTTGGGCAACCTTCTCGGATAATATCATCGCCTCCTTCGCCTCGGATAATACGGATGGATTTGAGCTTGTCGTCAATCATATCAACTTCAACTTTGCCTCTTTTGACTTCAGCAATTCTTGGAGAGACTTGAGTTTGTCGTCAATTCGAGCAACCTCCTTCACTTGTGATGCCCTCTGGAATTCCGGCTTCGCACCTATCAACAACTCCACAGACTGCGCAAAATCGCCTCTGAATTCCCAAATGGTAGCCATAGCAACCATGCATTGCGCGATTCGTTGGTGCACACCCATGGGCTTGAAACCATCGAGCGCAACACAGTGGAGGGCAAGAGCCGTATCAGGATCACCTGCCGTGGCAAAGGAATCTGCCATGCGTCGCAATGCGTTCAATGTTCCCAGTTTGCTGGACGTTCTGATGGCCCAGGCGATGCATAGCCCGTTCCACCGTGATTGTCCAACGCAATCCGATAGTCTATGGCTAATTTCGGCCAGCCTATCGATACACAACAACGCACGGTCGTCATTTTCTCCAAGTAGTAGCAGAGATTCTTGGAAGACGTGCTTTGCTGAGGTGAGATTGCCTTCACGGAGCGAGAGATCTGCGGCAAGTATATCACACCCAATATGGCCGTTGACCCACCCGATAATAGTGCACTGTGACTTTGCAGTAGTCAACGAGCGAAGGATTTGCCCTGGATCCAAATCAATGGCGATTGCGATCTCTGCAAGATCGGTGCGGGCCGTGATAGTGTCATAGGGCCGGTATGAGCGACGACTTTCAATGACCTCCTCCAGCAATTCTCTCCCATCCAGGTATTCTGTCTTTTTCAAGTGCAGCGCAGCCTGGTGCTCCTTTAATAAATCTTTCAAATGAAATGCATCTGGCGGTGTGACATCCTGCGCCTGTCTGTAGAGTCGCGTGGCCGAGTGGAAGTCACCAATATCAGATAACATCCTTCCTTCACTTAGGAGAATCCGAACTTGCATGATAGCATCTCCGCATAGTTCTGCGCATTTTTGTGCTTGTCTTGCATAGAGCAATCCCTGGGAAAAATCGCAGATGGCAGCCGATATTTTGCCATCTGAAATAGCGCAGCCGTCATCTCGCGTGTGGGGTGTTCATTTTTACTGGCGAGGGCCAACGCAATTTGGCTATAACGTAAGGATGCTGCGCCGTCACCTTGCCGAACTGCACAGTGGTATCCCAAGGCAGTATACCATCGGCCTAGTGAATGTTAGCATCCCTGGGACACTGATAATAGGATTTATATTTACATTGCATCGCAGCATCCGCCCCGTCAAAATACTTGTTACCAATGGAGATGAGACCTTCATAGTCAGTTGGTTTCGGCCCCCAGTATTGGAGTTCCTCCACCAGGTAAAAACCATAAACAGGTTGATTCCGCCAATTGTTAATTTGGCTGCGGACCTCAGCCATCAAGGGCACAGATCCGATGTTTGTGATCCTTTTAAAGGCATTGAGAAGCAGGATGCTCATTATGGTTTCCTGGACATCATCGGATTGTGTAGTGAGGACATCGAGGAACACAGAGTTGAAATTTTCGAGGTGCCTGTGTATTTGAGCAAAGGAATCAGCTGACCCCCGCCTCCGCTCCCACAGGCCAATGACAGCGTTAAAGTACTGGCAGAGTGTGGATTTTAGTTCCAGCCTGGCAGGGTATGTCCTGTAGATATGCTCTCGGATCGGTGGAAGAACCCTCAGCACACGGCAGTGGTCCACATAAGCCAATGAGGTTTGGATCAATGTGGCCTTGCATGATAATATGTTCGCTATCCCGATCCCGCTTTGGACCAGGTCAGAATCCGACATTCCATCAGGGAGCATTGCCAGCAGAGAAAGCAATTCCTGAGCACCCGGAGTCATGCGTGGACTCGTGTACGAAAGCGTGATTGAAATATCCAGGCTTGAGGTTTGGTCATAGCCATCGGAGAGAAGGCGCGTGAATTCTGTGCTCCACCGGGATAGCGTGCGCTCCCCGCCATCACAGGATACCACTTGGGCCATTAGGGAGACTGCCAAGGGCAGATTCCCGGTCAATTTGAGAAGTTCTTGGATGATACTGTGATCGTGATCGTCTCCGGCAATGTCATGGAAAGTTTGCAGAGCTGCTGAGTCATCGAAAGGGGCAAGAGAGGGGAAGAATGGGCGAGACCATTGAACTTTCCCTGGCCGCTCTGACCCTCGCATTGTAATCTAACACAATTGAGTTAGAGAATGTCGGGAGTTACAAATAGTGACTCCAAACCATCAACGACAATTTTGGAACTTCTGCGAGAAGCGACAAGAATTCTTCGACCTCCCGCCGAGACTCATTTTCCTCCCATGTTGTTTCGAAATTGTCCAGGACCAGGAGCACGGGTGATGGATGATATGACAGGTGATGCACGATTACTTTGGAGAGGTTTGGTGCTTTCTCCAGCCCAAGATGGGGCGCAATACTGAATGCGAGGTCATCGCAGGTGGACGCAGAATGGCAGGGGATAAAATGCAGTTGTTGATATACGGTCGATACCTCGGCATGATGCATAACTGCCAGCGCCAGGGACGTTTTTCCCACTCCTCCTGGGCCCAAAATTGCGATACGAGCGGTGCCTTTGACCAAGCCCTCCGCTATATCTCGAAGTTCAGACTCACGGCCATGGAATATCTGTGGCCTCGCCGGTAGAAGAAGTGATTCGACGCTGAACAGAAATGGTAAACCCATGAATGAGAAAGGCGACAACACAAACCTGGCTCTGTGGATGGAAGATTTATCAAGGGTCTGAACATTTACATGATTTATACATCTGGTATTAAGTGGCTGGATTCACTGACCGAAACAGATGAGACCGAACTATCGGCTTTCAGTAGCGCGAGAAACTGTTCGTGACGCACTCTAGCCTCGGCGCGCATTTGAAGAACCCCCGAAAGCAATCCAGCATTGGCCTTAACCTATCGGAGATATGCATGAGCTTAGCCTACGGACAAAAACTCGACTGCGCTTACTTCAAACATCTTCGCGCAGTCATCCAAGACATGGGCACATTCTTCCATTCGCGTCTTGTTATCTACTTGCTTGAATAGCGATTTGAATCGACCCATCCCATCCTGTAGTTTCAGCGAGGTGAAGATTTTCCGGAGTATTCTAGGTGCTGAATATGAGTTTCCAATTTAGTTAAATCCGCGCCTGTGAATGCACGCACTCTTCAAAACTCGCGATGTCATGCAGGAACTTGGGAGGAATAACTCCGTCGATTTCGGAATGGACATACAATTGCACGATACTGCAGAGTATTCCATGGATGTTATCTGCCATCTGAAGGCACAGCGCCTTGTTGGAACGTGCAGTCTACTCAATATAATCCAGTTCGAGAATCAAAGGACTAAGACAGAGTGCACCTGCCTCCATCATATGGAGAATCTCCCGAGATAGCGTGGCTGTTGGACTGAGAAGAGGCACCTTGTACGTCTGAGCAATTTCTTCCATGGTTGATACCACAATTGTCGTGTACTCGATCAGACGTCCTAGGCGAGTTTCAAGCTGCATTGGAGTTATGGTACGATCCTGATCTATTCGAAGTCAGCCTCCGGTCACAAGATCACCACGAGATATTCAAACCCCCAGAGAGCCGATATTCTGTCAATTAATCTTGGAGCGAAAGAGGGAGACGATACCCCTAGTGCGGGAATTTATACTGCAGACAAGTCGGTAACCATCCGTGATGCTTTGTCATGATATGGCTAAGAATGGGTTTGAGACATATGATAGTGGACCCAGGGGTGCGGACCCCAGGGACGCCGATGGAGGGTCGAACTCCATCATTAAGTAGCAGAAGCGCTACATCGCATTTGGCGTACCTGAAGAATGTTCCCTTCGTATACTCGGGTCTGTGATGCTCTGTTATGGTATTGCTAAAAATGAGCCTAAGACATATAACACACAGTCTCCATCCACGGAGGAATTATAATCTCTCTCTTTATAAAATTGAGGGTGTCTGTCCGAAGCTTTCAAACTCGGATTTTGGTCATTTGTCCCCGGTTCTTCGGAAGCGCCCATCAGTCCCCAGATCTTTGGAAGCGTCCATCACTCTCTTCGGAAGCGCCTATCGATCTCGGGATCTTCGGAAGCCCTGCGCCAGACGGCACACCCTTACAACGGGACCTTCTAAAGATTCGACAGCACATTTCCTCGAAATCACTGCCAAACCTTCATCGCAAGCCGCCCCAAGGGCCAGTTACTTTGCCATCGTGACGTTCCTGATCACAATCAATCCAGTCTTCTAGACTGCCATACGCCTCCACTACTCAAAAAAACTCAGACGCCCATCCAGCGCCAACGAATAATCATCGGTTTGTGATCGTGCACCCTGCGAATGGTGATTCTCACATCATGGCTAATGGATGACCACACCAGAAGAGGTTTCAGAGTATTTCGGGGTGATACATTCCTAGCGCTAGGATCATGATATCATCTCGGTTGGGCAAGATCGGTCGAGAGGAGCAACTAGCTCGGTAGATGACTACTGGAATGTTGGGGATTCGTAACTGGATTTCAAGTTCTGGGGAAGTCCACGTTCGAGTAAGCTCGGTTCCAGCGATACTCGCCTTCCGGCGACCTCTATGCCAAAATCAACTGCAGAGAGCAAATTTCGCGGGTTGTCCAAGGAAGATAACGGAAAAAGAGGGCCCATCAACATGGAACAAACTGTCGTAGCATGAGGTGAGAGAGTATCCAGCCAAGATAATAAGAATGAGCCGGAATCGCAAATAAAAATCAAGGAATTCAATGGCGCCTGCGGAGTGCGGGAGAGGACGAAATGATTGTCCGGATGTTGCTTGATGGAAAACAACCTGGCGTGATTTCGGGTTTGCGCGGCTTGATACCATGGATGGGTCAAAGGTTAGGAGGTCTAAAATTGATAGTCCATGTTCGCCAGCAGCAAGTCATCAAGACTTTGAGAAAATTGAAGGCAAGGAGCGAGAGTATTAATTGACAGTGAATCTTCAACGGTCAAGCAAGCCAGAAGGTCCCGAGTGATACCCAGGGTGGAAAAGTCAATGGGGAAGCAGACAAAGGCAGTGATGGGAGCGACATGGAGAGTGGTCTTTTATCAAGGCCCCAGTAAAACGGGCACAGTGGGAGAATATGACCGGCCTTGCGGTGCAGTGAGAGAAATACCGCGGCTCAGTGAGAATTTGGGGTCAGCTGAGAAATTGAATGAGGACACAAATAGGGGAGGAGGGCAAGACCCGCAGGGCGCGAAGAGGGGAAGAGCTCATGGAGATATGCCTACATGGGGCAACTGCACCGCCGAATGAGCAAAAGCCTAAGGGAAAAGAATCCACCGCGCACAGACCAGAAAACGTCCAGAGCTGATCATGAGACTGTAGTTGACACAGCGCAAATGATATACGGGTTTAGGCTGGGAAAAGCACAGGTATTGGTGGATTGCGCAAGCGGACGGCAGGAGAGAGAGCGAACAGTTGGCGAACAGCAATTAAGGTTTATGGGGAAAGCAACCAACACGTGCAAATTGATGGGCACCGCGGAACGAGCAAAATCTTAAGGAATGGTTAATACGCTAATAGATTTGCATTTTTTGAAAATCGTGGCGCAAGAACAAAGAATCAAATAGAAAGCGGCAGCAAATACCCTCAATAGCAGAACATTTGTTCCCAAATTGTCGGAGAATGTGTACAATTTTTCGGGACCGGTCCAATTTTACATTTTTGTCAAATTTGACAATTGCGAACATTTCTCACCGAATGTTAGGAATCTCTACCGCCGGGACCATCTACTTCCAAATGTCAATGGGGGTTTTTCCTGACCTACCTACCTACCTACCTACCTGATGCATCAAAATCAATCCATCCGAGACACACGATGCACACGTCCGCAGCTGATGGCAGTGATGCCAAGTGAATGGACTTGTGCAAACAGACTCCACATTTAGGACAAGCTCTGCGACTCTTGGGCATTCTGATTGTGATACCGTCCCCACTCCTTGGCATGGACCTCACCACCCTCAACGTGGCAGTGCGGAGAGTCTCGATGCCCTGCCGTTGTTGCCTTGCCGCCTCTGTCTCGGTAACCCAGACGTTCTAGCGTGATCCTGCTCATTCTCAATAGGCGGGAGTTATTTTATCAGTGCGGCGGAATGATCCGGCGGAGTTTCAATAAATGATAAGAAAAGTTAGGTCCGGATCACGCTAGAACGTCTGGGGCATTTGGTATAGCAACACCCCCCGTCCCGTCACAACCCTTCTCCCTGCCCCTCCCTCACCACTGCTGCCCTCAAGACTGGTCATATTAACCCATCTGTCTCTTATAAATGGCTCTTCCATTTTTTGCAGAAATTTGCTGCTTATTTTTACGCCGTCGCGCGCCATTCCAATTTGCACCTTTTCTATGCCATTCTTCACCAATTCAGCCTCAAACTATGCTGGAAAAAATCGCACTGTGTTCCAACCATCCATTCCATCCTTGAATACTCCTTGAATACATTTTTGGCTGTCATTTGGCCCTCTCGAGGCCCACAGGACAATATTTTGAAGAGTGTGTGACACTGGAAGTGTGACGTGATGGGGGGTGTTGCTATACCAAATGCCCCAGACGTTCTAGCGTGATCGTTGCCCCACTTTTTCTTATCATTTATTCAAGCCCCGCCGGATCAATCTGAAACATAGATAAGATAAAAGTACTACAGCGAATGAGCGAGGTCACGCTAGAACGTCTGGGTTACCGAGACAGTGCCGCCTTGGGAATGCGACACTGAGAAGGATTTCTGGCTACTAGCAGGGCTTCGCCATCATCTTCCGATCGACTGTCATTGGATTCCGTGCTGGCGTCCGGCTTATACTCGTTGCTGAAATAACGGTATCTTGCTGCTACTGCCAAGTTACTGCGATGCCAAGTGAATCGCCGTTTGAGGAGGCTGTGCGATGGGAGCCCTATATCAATCGCCACTGTGAGACCCAGACCAGTCGAATTTCACTAGTTAATTAACCCGGGAACCAGCTCATATGAGCCCGTTTGCCTGGGAATCTTCACCCGGTTTCGGTGAAAGTAACCTGCAGAACGGGTGATGGAACCGGATTGTTAACGGGTTGTTACCGGGTTGAAATCACCGGTCCTTGAGGCTGTTTTGCCCAAGTTTAAGTAACTCGTTCACCGGGTTTTGAGGGTGAATTCTGAAACCCGGTTACTGGGTTAAATTCGGGATGTTTTCCACCGTTTGGTGGGTTACTTTCACCATTCAGAGGATGCCATAGAATGATAAATGGATATATATTTGGTCTACTGAATACATTGGATACAACGGATAGATATGAGGAAATGCGACTATGGATAGAAGAGGCCCGTCAACAGTGAGTGGATCGAGAAAAATAAGAAACACACTGATGTCGCCGACACTGATAAGACGATGTGAAAGGCGGAAACGGGTCATTGTGACCTGTCAAACGAGTGAATATAAGGCATTAAAATATGGGCAAAACAGACCTTGTATTTTTGCCTTGGGATATCCACCTGGAAGTCTGAAAAGAGAAAAGAAGTGAGGATCAAAATCCTAGGAGATCTGCGCTAACGCTGCTGCCAATCCAATTCGCACCAGGTCTAGGTTACAGATAGAGCTTCCAGAGAAGACCACAGAGTACGAGAGGGACAGCAGCACACAGAAGGGGCCAGAAAGGGGCTGAGACACAGAAACAGTCCTAATCTTGAGGTTGGAAGCACAGAGACGGGTCCTCAGGCCAGAGACGTGAGTGAGTGGGGGAGATGATGCATATAGTGGGGAAGGAAGAGAGACAAACATGCATCAGCATCATAAATCCAGCTTAGGTTGGTTTAAACCTTGGGTGTTTTTGCGGGGAGTTTTCTTAAACGGTTTAAACCTGTTTAAGCAAATTTAACCGTAGTATTACAGCCAAGCAGGTACACTAGTACACCCCAGGTATTAGCCGATTTTGCCATTTGAGCCAGTTTAATCTGCTTAAGCCGCCGTAAGCCTCGTTTAGCAGATCCAGCCAATTAAGCCTGTTGACTGAACACGTGTAACAGCTTAAGCCAATTTAACCCTCCTTATCTGTTTGAGCAATTTAAACCAGTTAAACCAATTCAAACGTTTAAGCAGATTTTAAGCAAATTTTAAGCCGATCGAACCCATTAGCCACCCATGGTCGCGAAAAGTCGAAG
Organism: Mycena leptocephala; assembly: GCA_029378395.1. Taxonomy (NCBI): domain Eukaryota; kingdom Fungi; phylum Basidiomycota; class Agaricomycetes; order Agaricales; family Mycenaceae; genus Mycena; species Mycena leptocephala. Next base: position 121,961 of record JARJLF010000276.1, on the reverse strand, counting down.
ATATGCAGGAGGCTATTGGGCCGAGGGTGAAATGGGTGTGGGGCACCCTGAATGCTGGGTACATCGCGTTTGAGCCAGGAAATTCAGGAGATAGTCTGCCACAGGTGGTGGCATGGCCCGGGACGCCGGAGCATGACATAACAGCTCTGAAAACAGTTTAAGTCGAAGGACAGGTTCGGAGTCACTGCTTGGTGGGACAAGATATGGCTGAGGATTCTAGGTGGAGGCAATAACTTGAGGAGATGGTGGTTTTAGACAAGCAAAGGCCATGTTGCATCTTGTTTGGTTGGCTTCTTTTTTCAACTTTTGTGCGCATTGTTTGATGCCACCGTGACTTTGTGACCTCACTCGTCTTTCTCTCTCTCATCTTCTGTGCTCCTCCCCTGCAAAGAAGCTGTCATAGCAGTCCCCTCCTCTCGTTCCCCAGTCCCACAGTGTTCAGTAAATATTGTTTCGTCTCCCATTTCTGTTGGCACTGTCCTCTGAGTCTTCATCCCCAGAGTCTTGTCATGCCACCACATTTTCCACCTTCAAGGCCAAAATTACTGAATGGGGTCGCACACCCTCCTCAGACCTCCTGTTCTAAAAATCTGGGATTCTTCTTGGAATAGAGTTGATGTGGTGGTGTTTGCGTAAGTGGCCAATTTCTTGACACACAGTGACTTCAGTATATTTATAGTAGCACTCAGGCCGTTTACGGCCTATGTGGCTACTTTGCTACATGCTATCGACAGAGTACGTATGTTGGTAGTGCATTGCCCTTTCAGGCCCCTGCACTCCGCCCCCAAAACAGAAGCCAGGGATCGATGCAAAAGTGCCCGTACAGAGAAGATCCCTCCCAAAAAGTTTGTATGTCGGTAGTGCATTGCCCTTCCGGGCCCCCGCGCTCCGCCCCCGAAACGGAAGCCAGGGATTGATGCAAAAGTGCCCAAACGAGGTAGGAGGGTGCATAGAAGCAGTGAGCTCGGTGTGCTTGAGTAATATGCGACCATGAGGTGTACTGGTTGTCGAAATTGGTGGGAAGTGTGGGTGGCATGTTCCATCAATGGATACGCCGGAAATGGGAAGTGGTCCCGAGGATGAAAGAGAAGAGGTGGCATAGGTGAAAGAGGAGTGCATAGGCATAATGGAACACGCCAGGCCATGTGGCCAATTCTTGAGTGGGATGAGCCCCCAACACAGGGCAACTGCGTCAAAGGCCCGTGAAAATGAGTGTGGGTGTGTCGAGTGGCACTGCCGATGCCAACGTCTCTGGCCAGTCCACATCCGTCTGCAGTGCACAGGGGGTGCTGCAGAGTGCCAACGTCGATACCCAGTCGACAGATGAAGAGTTGTTGAGAGCGGGGGGGTGTTGCTGGTGGTGCCACCCAACCTGATTGTTGTGGTTTGTGATCAAGAGAGTTTTTTTTTCTTGACACACAGTTGGGGTCAATCTTGCTATTACAACTGCAAATCAACGCGAACACCCCGAGTACGTTCCATTCCACCTTAATCATGCCATCCTTTGTGACCGACTCAACAGCATCTGCTCAACAAACGGTTGATTCACAACGCGTCGGTTTAATGGGCTGAAACGGGCGAATTCGTTGAATTTGTTAGTCGGTGGCTTAAACAGATTGAACTGGTTGAAACGGCTCAATTGGTTAAATCGGCTTAATGCCTGGGTATGCCCCTACTGTACCTACTTTGCTGTAATACTACAGTTGAATTGGCTTAAAAAGGCTTAAACCGTTTAAACTGTTTAAGAAAACTTCCCGCAAAAACACCCAAGGTTTAAACTTTCCTAAGCTGGTGACAGGCGAGAGCTGGTTACAGCGGGCCGGGAATACTCACTTGGCATGTCGATCGAACTTGAGCGCAGACGAATTGCAGAAGAAGAACCCGATAACGTCCGCCGAAACCTCGAGTTGGCAGCGTACTTCACGCAATGCAAGCTGCAACTTCCACACGTGCAAATAGCACTGCAGAGTACGATCAGGGTCTTCACGAAGGCCAACAACCAGGCCGACGCCGCCAGGTTCACGAAGCGCCTCTTGGAGCTGAAGCCCGATCCCAAAATCGTCGCCCAGATAGGCGGGTTATCCCACTCACTCACACCTTATACTGACAAAATACTTATTTTTTTGTTGTAGGCGCGGCAACACATTGCGGCAGGCGACTGCAACCCCAGAAATGCTGTCGAAATTTCATACAATGACTTCACGGCGTTCGAGATTTGCGCCACAAGCTATACCCCGATATACAAGGGCTTGTCAGCGGTACACTGCCCGTACACGAATCAGGCGTACCTTCCTGAGTTCAAAGGCAAGCTCGACCCGCTTTTGCAGCTGGCGGAGATCGGAGCCGTGGCGTCGGGGTTGGTTCTGGTCCAGGCGGGGATCGCGTGCTTGTAAAAAATATGACTTGGTTTCTCCCTGTGAGCACCCAATCGGTACATCCATGGTTTGTACATTTTTCTTGCCATTTTCACAGTCTGTTCATGCAACCTTCTCAGGTTCTGTGCCGTCAATCTTCGCTCCATTCCTCAGCCTTTGAGGCTGCGGGTATCCACGAAACCACATGGTGTGTCCTCTATAGCTCTCTAGGAATTGTGTTTCATGTTTAGCCACAGACGGCATTCACACAAGCCTATGCATCAGCCCTGTGCTGGTATCTCCACTGAGCACAACCCTGTGAACCCGTCTCCACCGCACGACACGATCCGTTCGTCGGCTAACTTTCCCTGCGTCAGTATAAAATCGGTTGCACCACGTATGTTTGATCCTAAACTCTTTCTTTGTCGCCCGCCATGTCTGAGGATAAGAAACTTCTCGACTCCATCTCCTCCCTCCTCTTGGATCTTAGCCATCCTTCACCTTTCGCCAAGATCAATCCGAGCATCACCGACGAGCGTCGTCGTGAACTGACAAGACACGCATTCTGCTCCTTTGCAGCAGAGGTTCATGTTACACCATCGCTCCCCAACAACAACTCAGAGATCCACAAGGTATACATTTGGTCAAACCACTCTGATTTCATACTCAATATCCCAGTAGCCGTGCATTGATATGCAACAGACCCTTAAGAACAAGCTCGCCAAACTCAAGAGTCATCATGAGGATCTTCACTGTTCCTTTGAAGAGCTTGCAAACGATTACAAGCAGCTCTCCGATGAGTACAACAAGCTTTTCGAGGAGCACGAGAGACTACAAGTGCGGTATGACCGTACTCGGTAAGTCCTTGGTTCCGACTACATGATCTTCACCAATGAGTCTCGACAGCGTCATTCCATACATCCGCGTTGTGTGCCCGCACACCTATGTGAAGTGAACTGCTCAGACTCCGGAAAATCTAGAGTTTCAGCGCCGCGGCGCTGAGCACTCCAACTCAGTGATGGTGGATGGTCCAGGGGAGGATTCACAGCATGCGTTGTCGGATGGTAGTTCACTTGAAAAATAGTACTCTTTTGTCGTTTCAGCAGTCGTGGAAATCGATTTTGGTATCAGTCATCAAAAGTTTAAAAGTGTTGACGGAACATTGTCAATGGCGACATTCTGTATCGTCCCTGAAAGTATGATGGTCGTTGTGCACATTGGGCGCTCCTGAAACTTTCTCTCTGTTTTGTCCCTATCCTCAGTCTACAATGTCGAACGCTGAAAGCAACGATAATGACAATGAACTCCACCTACAGCCCATTAACTTCAATGCGACCCGTGAAGAGTTGATCCAGGTTTGTCGTTCTTGCAGTTGACAATGCAGAACGTAATCTCCCAACTCCTCTTTCTGCATAGGCCTTGAAAGCCTCTCAGCTCTCAGTGGTACAGCTCCTTGGAGAGCTCCGGACACTACAACAGGAAAACAGTGAGCTTCGAGCCAATTCCACAAAAAAACGATGTGGTGGAGAGAGGGACGTGCTCGGATACAAGGCCCACATTGTTGGTTTTGCAAAGAGCTTCATGATCACCAAAGCATTATTCGTGACTGCTGCAGTGTTCCGCGCCAATACGGAACCTTCGGCCATGACAGAGCCCCAAGACCAGTTTGCAAACGACCAGGCGTACACTTCTAGCATCACGACAAAGCTCTACGAGGAAATCCCAGAGAAATTCCATTCTCTCTTGGACGCCAAGACCTATGCGAGTTTCGCCAAAGATGTACGCAACTTAGTTCTTCTTACTGTAATGTTGATGACACAGGACGTCTTATCTTTCAGTTTGTCCATGAGCACGGCGAAGGTCGCTCAGGACTGATCAAGGTTATTCGGAAGGCCCTTCCTGGAATTTTAAAAGGTTATAACATAGACTCTGATCTCCTCACCACTGCCGATATGGATCGCAGCAAGAATGATGTCCTCGATCGCCTTCTTCGCTTCCCAAATGACCGGAAGCCAACATTACTAGCACCTGTTCTCTTTCCCAATGGAAAACAAACCATGAACGAAATCTTTACTGGGCCAATGTTATGAAGGTGAGTTGCAGAGATTATTTCAGTGTTGAGGCTTTTCTAACTTGATTGACGAAGGTCCACCGGCTTATGTTCTTCGGGCCCACGAGTCTTAACTCCGGTAGCAAACCAGCACAGAATTCCAACGGTGTAAAGCTTGATCTCAAGGTGACAGAGGAGTCGGTGTCAGCAGCAGGAATCCTTGTACGTCCTTACCAATTCCTTATCTGCTATATCTGGTAATCAGAGTTGCAGACCCGTTTCGTCTTGTCATCCGATGGAGCATGGGCTGCCAAGGGCGCTATTTCTGGAATTGATTATGAACAGGATTATCGGGCGTATCATAAGATGCTCGTCTGCAACCGCGACGCGCCCCACGTGAAGAAAATACTCAAAACAGTGCGAAACTTCGTCTTCTCCGGTGTCGCACCTTCTTTGTTGCCCGGGACCACGTCCAACGCAGATGCAGATGACGAGACAGAGCAGGCAATCAGCGACACATTGATGAGATTCGAATTGGGAATAGACACCACCTCTGATCCCGAGGACAGCCCCAACCGTGACGCTGATGCACCTGAGCCTCAGGCTCCACCTCTGCCCAACATTGTTCAAGCTGCAGATCCGGGATTAAACGACGAAAACCGCGGGCTGAACGGAGTCGAAGAAGATCCCATTCAGGTCGAGCGTCCCAAACGAGCTCCACGCAAACAGGGTGCACGCAAGAGGGTGTAAAAAATAGAGATTTCGAATGGCGAACATGCACACGAGTACTGTAGTAGCCAGACAAACCATAGTAATGCAGCGACGAAATTGTTTTACATTTTTCTTGGGGTGGCCGTAGAAGGCAGAGGTTGCAATATATTGAGCTAAGTTTGCTGCTATATAAAAGCTGCCTGGTGCAGTTGGTTATGTTCGGTCTTCATAAAATTTCTACAGTTGAAGAGGTCGCTGGTTCGATCCCTGAAGTGAACAACCATTAAAATAAATACCTTAGAAAGGGGCTGGGTGGAAATGCCGCGCACTGACACGGCAGTGCGGGGAATTGACGCGGCAGTGGCGCGGCACTGACGCGGCGGTGGCTGTGTTATTGCCGCGGCAAAGGGGGTGAAGTGCCGTGCCTCGTTGAACTCGTTCCACAGCCGGTCTGAATGTTAAAACTATTGAATCTTCAAGCACCCCACTTTTATGACTAGGCTTTGACTAGATCTTGGTTAACTGACCAATTTCTGACCGAAAAATCACAGGATTAATGGTCCAGTCCGGAATTCTGACTCAGAGCATCGGTTAAATATAAAGAAGGCCACATTTGACCTCTTGGCCTTGAAAATGGATGTAGAAGATCCGCAGAACCTAAACCAACCGATTTTGGAATAGATCTTGATTTTTCGAGCCGTTTTCTGCTTCAAACATCATGGCATTGGTGTTCTGGGCTTCAATTTTAACACAAAACAATCACAGAGGGTAATAAGGGGGCGGATTAAAGTGAACCAAGCCAGTCCTGTCGAATGAGGGTATGCAAGTCGTATTCCGCGCTCTCTACGGTGCCCAGTTTGCTTGCGACTTGTTAAGGCCTCGGTATCACCAAAAAATTGCTGACAGGCAGTGTCAGGCACAAAGTTCTCATATTCGATGACATGTACATGTGGAAGATAATATTCAGCCTATACATGAATTTCAAGTTGCCACCTCTGCGCACTAGCAAACTGGACACTCCGACTGCCGAGGCATACAGCGGCGGTGTGCACAGAGGCCTAACCAAACTTTCCCTTCTTCTCCTGTCGAATGGAACCGGATGAACTATTGAAGTTTGGGGCCTCCGCATGATTATCTGCTGTACAAAAATCCCAAGCACGCAATGTTGCACAAATTTCATTTGGCTTTGGCGCAACAGTGCCAAGGATCTCACAGGTTCTCCAGTCCCATGGATTCGAAGTTGCAGAGTGAGGATAAATACGAGAACAAAAAGGACTTAAATTCCCTGCTCACAAGATTAAAGACCCCGGGAAGGTTGGATCTTGAAGTTTTTAATTTGGTCCTGGAGAGGTATCTGGAGGAATCTCTCTGACCTGTGGTTGGAGTATGATCTCAACCTCATTAGACTGCAGCCGGTACCACCGTGGAAGTGTGCTGTTGTGATGGACTGGTGACCCAGCTACACATTTCCTTTTTTTTTTGTTTTGTTTCTGGTGCGCCCCTCACGCGACACACCGTAGAATGAATGTTGAACACAGTTCTCCCAGTGAATATGTCCACCTTCACTGATTAATTTCAACACTTCGGACCTTGTCTTTTCAACTGTGAGAGACCACTGAGGTTGAACACGCCTCTCATCATCATCAAAACATTCCGAAAAGTCAGTTGCGGAATTCTCTGAAATATAAATTAATCGTCCAGATGCAATGAAGTTCTTGTCATATGTGGACTGTTATTAGGTTTTCTAATACCCCCACAATTCACCGCCGCACTGGAACGGACAAAATGGTTCGATATAAATTCAGCTAAATCACTGTCACTGATGTTTAGCCTTATCTGCAGACCAATTCACGATGATACTCGCAGCTGGCCTCAGACCTTGTTGAGACGCACTGCATGATACTGCGACAAAATTCCAGTGCGACGAGTTACGCTAAATGGTGCTGCTCTCCTGCGGAAGGAAGAACAGACACAATGGAGAATTGCGAGATGCAGTGCCGTAGTATTGCATAAATGTGGGACACCGTATGGATGACGAGGCAATCCCACAAACCAGAGCATGAGTGGCGTAGAGATGAATTGTGCAGGTCATGGGTATAATATTACCTCAAGAACACAGTGCGTATAGTTGAACATCATGGGAAGAATATAGTACATCTCAGCCAATGCACGCCATGTGCGCAGTCCTGAAAGTCCGTCTGGAACTCAAATATTCACTGGAAGGTCAGTACCCGCAATTCACCCCAATGTAGGTCCTGTAGCTGTGTCCACTGGGACAATGGTTTTTAAGCCATTAATCCATTCAAATAAATAAATAGTCTCTGCATTGAGTCTCAGGTGGGTGGTACCGTTGAACACTGCCGAGAATTAGACAGCTATACTACAAACTAGGCAAGCCACTTCAGCGAAGATCGCTGTCTGCACATGGATTGGCTGTCGATCCCCTCTCCGTAGACCACGATATTAAGGGCATTGTGAGATGTTCCAGAGGATTTCTGGGTGATCCGTTTGAACCGTGAGAGCCCAGAATACCGATCAACCATGCTTGCAAGTTGATGTAACCGACCTTCATTTCATACTTTTCATTGACAAAGGAATGACCAGGAGGTCGAGTGAGGTGGCATTGCGGGGATTACTGATCAATTTTCAACAAGTCGCTGATACACTGCGAGGTTCCCCGGAAGTCACCGATTAAATTGGTACATCGAGCAATTATTCAACTGTCCTTCGATATTGTTCCGATCCATATCCTCATTTAAAACACTGTCAGTAATATATGTCCTCACCCTCGGAGATGGGCCAGTTCAGCCCACCCAGAGCACTCACTGTATTAAAATCGACGTGCTCTGTGATCCGAGGCAGTTTCGGATTCCTCGGCATTATTCAGGATTGTACTGTTGAAGAGCAGCCAATATATATCAGCTGTCCTCTTCTTAATCTTGAGGGTACATGCAACCAACCTTTGGGTCTGAAAAGATGCCAGCCGAGTACTGCAGTGATGCCGCGGACCTTCTCAGATTTTCTGGAGGGCTACCTGGACACCAATCCAAAAGTAAAATATGCCTCTCCTCTAACAGGGTTGAAACAGAAAGTTAAACTGCTCTCAACTTCAATCATTCACCCTGAATTTTATGTGTTGAGATATCAGAACAAATCACTTCATGGATTATTGGGAGGTGAAGTTGAACCATATCCAACCAGCTGGAAACACTCAGTCGAGCAACGGGGGTCGTTGGACATGCAGAGTGCAAATGAAATGCTGCGGAATTGCTGAGCATGTTCTGCTAATCTAATTTGAGTTTGGGCCGCCGTAGACTGCCTGGAAATCACGTTATCTGAACTAAAGAATGTTGAAAGTCATATACGATATTCTGTCCAGTTGATTAATCCTTAATTCAAAGTGAAGACAACATTGTGATTCGCCTCTGCATCAATATGAGCTGAGGAAACACTGCCGCGCACTGACGCGGCACTGCGGGGAACTGGCGCGGCAGTGCGGGGAACTGGCGCGGCACTGCCGAGGCGTTGACGCGGCAGTGCGGGGATGTGACGCGGCAGTGCGGGGATGTGACGCGGCGCTGCGGGGATGTGAGGGGACAAGTGTTGCACAGACATTGGTATATTGTGGGTATTCTGAGTTGCTCAAAGCTCTTCAAAGGTGAGTTGAACATTATTATGCTGTAATAGCGAGGTCTGACTTCATTTGTGAAGGAAAGCCGGGAACTCCTGCTATTTTATGGAAGTCATTTGGCTCAGGAACTCTTTCAATTGATGTCCTTGGGTGTTTTATATGGTTGCACAATATTTTCATTGGCACTGGGGCATGGAGTTTGGGGTTGAGATCCATCTTGGGACGAGTCCGACATATGGTTGAAATTTTACTTGGAGATTTTCTTGTTCTAAGAGATGTATTTAACTTTAAGAACATTCCTCCGACTTTATTTGAGCTTTCCCACGTGCTGTGGAAGGAGATAAATAGTGCGCGGTACTTTTCCCCCGCCGCGGCAATTGCACAGCCACCGCCGCGTCAGTTCCCCGCACTGCCGCGGCAGTCGCGGCAGTCGCGGCATTTTCTCCGGGCCCAATGCAACCTGGGTCTTTTAACTGTGGGCCTAGGTAGACTTGATTCCAAGGTATTGATCCATTTACTGACTGATTATGGCGCATTTAAGCCGCTGCGGTGCCGAAAGTCTGCGCTACCACGATTCATAGTGCTCCTGACATTTAGGCCATATGCAATGAAGTTCTTCATCCCAGTCACGTCTGTAGGACTGTTTGAAAATCCAGTGGTACGATGAGCTCCCGAGAATATACTTCAGCCAGGGCATCAAACATGCAAAGAGTATTTGAGTTGAGCAGATGTTACCATCCATCATTGCATTCGTTTATCACATTTAGGCACTTTCAGTGAGTAAACAAGTGTCTGAGCTCGATTCGATAGGATCTCGTAAAGATACGGAACAACCGACGCAAGGAGCACACTGGAACTTGAAGATGAAGCAGCCAGTCCAACCACCACTCTAAATCTCAGGTTAAGTCAGGTAGCCCGTCAAAAATCACTGGCCCCTGCAAAGTAGGGTGAGGAAGCAGTGTGGGGAACCGACGCGGCGCTGCGGGGAACTGACGAGGCATTGCGGGGAATTGCCGCGGCAGTGCGGGGAATTGACGCGGCAGTGCGGGGAACTGACGCGGCACTGCCGAGGCGTTGACGCGGCACCGCAGGGAAGTGACGCGACGTTGCGGGGAGGTGCGGAGACAAGTGACGCGGTGACCGATGTACACATTATGTTCTAAAATGCGAGGTGAACATTGTGCTTCCAGTGTGCATGTCTGGACTTCCTGTCTGGAGGAAACCATGAACTTCGGGTCCTCAGAAATAATGATTTGGGCTAGGAACTATTACAATTGAAGCCCCGGTGGGCTATATACATGCTCGCAGCAGTTTTATTGCTAATTACAACAAGTGGAAGCACTTTGCCCAAGTGGAAGTGGTTGAAATCCCTCAGGCAATTGGTGGGACTTATAGTCACTATTTTGCCTGAAGGTTTTTTTTGGTTCCAAACAATGTATTTGAGTGTAGAAACACGTCCCTCACCTAATTTGAGGTCCAGAAGGTGTTGTGGAAAGAGCTAAAGGCTGCGCGGCACTTCAACCCTGCCGCGGCAATAGCACAGCCACCGCCGCGTCAGTTCCCCGCACTGCCGCGTCAATTCCCCGCAGTGCCGCGGCAGTCGCGGCATTTTCTCCGGGCCCGTATTAGGGTGATCATTGATTTCAAGGTCCTAGTCCATCCGGGGAATTGACCCCAGATGGACTAGGACCTCAGCGCCAGATAGACATGCAGCACAAGCCTTGTTAGCAGATTCGAATATTCAGCAGGGAGATGCAGCACAGCGGTTGACTCCAAACAGTCTGGCTACAGTGCAGGAACGTTTGGCTCAACTACAGGCTCCTCTGCAATTTAATCCTGTACCTGTGCCCGGGCGTAGACACAACAATGCTCGACCTCCTGAGCCTCCACAGCAGTCTCCACAAATGGATCCAAATATTCTGGCAGATGCAGCACGGCGGTTAACTCCAAACAGTGTGGCTACAGCACAGGACCGTTTGGCTCAACTACAGGCTCCACTGGAATTTAATCCTGCACCTGTGCCTGGACGTAGACACAACCAGGCTCGGACTCCTGACCTCTGCAGCGGCCTCCGCAAATGGATTCAAATATTAGGGCACAAGTTCAGGAACGTCTTGCTCAACTTCCCCAATTCAATCCTGGCAATCAAATGAATGCTGTAGCTGGGCCTTCAGATCTACGTGATCCACACCCACCTAGGGCTACTTCAAACACTGTTCTAGCAATGGAGCAGCGAATAAGAGACCTAAATGCCCCAAGACCATTTCTCCCCGTTGAGGAGGTTCGGCACAGACGGAATAATGGAGCTGCAGCCCCCAACCAAGATGCGCTCTTGCAGATAAATGCTCCCCGTCTAGCACAACAACCAGTCAATCCTCCCCAACCTCAGATAGCACAGCCCAATAATCCTGGCCAACAGCAGCAGCATAACCCTGGAATTCTACAAACATACCGTGCGGCGGTGTAATATCAAGATCACTGTCAACTACCCATATAATCCCCCGGACGGCCCCGCCCATCCGTTACCCCTCCGGGTCAAGCACTTGAGCCCAGGTCTCCAAATCGGGTTAGGTACTGAGTCATTTCGGAGCGGAAGCACCAGAATGACTCACTGCCGGAAAACCTTCAACATAGAGGGGAAAGAGGGCCGCTGATGATGACGGTGGCAAGGTGATTGACTATGCGGTAAAGCGCACAAGGACCAGTGGTACGGTATCCCTGTATCGCAGTTGTTTTTCCAAAGCTAACTATTATCAGTGAACTCTCCTGGCACGGTTCAGCCCGTTTCATCGGATATTGGGAGGAAGATTCTTCCTCATAGTTCCGGCCTGCGGTCCCACATCAGCCCAACGACTAAGATATCCCTCCATGTTGCCTCCGTGACCGTTGGGGTGGTCGATGGCCGGGTGGCTATTGAATGAGACAACAGCAACAAATGTGAGGCCGTATTGGATGATGAACCATGCGCTGCCGGAAAAACCAAGAAAGTATATCGTGTAAGTCGTTTATTCGACCAATTTACCGGCACTGACTGATATTTAAAGATAATGCTTGGTGGCAAGACCTATGTTGCCAAACGGTTCATCGAGATCGGGAATGGCAGGGATGTCGTGTCGATAGATGAGAACACCGCCCAGCTCATCAATTAGATGACACGTCTCGCTGAAGGCAGATACTTCCTGACAAAGTTCTATGAGCGGGCAGAAGAAACTGGCACGCAGGTCTCAGCTGGTACGTAAGAATTAGTATGCTCGCCAACATGATTAAAGGTTGTCACTCTAGATTTCATGTTTTCGGACCGCCTCCTTGTCCAGGAGATTGTTGGGGACTGCGCTCTGACTCCCTCTCCAGCATCGGGAGTCCCCATGTCGGTATTTTTGGATGCGACATCAGGAAATCCCGACAGCGCCGTCACTTGGTTGCTGGAGCCATTGCGGGCTGCCTCTGTGGACCGATGGAGCGGCACGCTCGAGCATCCCATTCATGCAGACAAGGCCGGCAAAACAATTGACGCATTTATGCACTTTGCATACAGTGGCGACGGAAAGTTCTGCACGCGGCCGTTTGGGGATGTTCCTGGTCCGAATCATTTCAAATAAGATGTAGACACCTGCATTTAGCATTTCTGGGAATTTATATGTATTTTAATCCATACCTTGCCGGTTCCGCTGGCTTGTAATAAAAAATATGGTGATTTTCCGAAAAATCGTCGTTTTCAATTGGTCACTTATTGGGAAATGGTGAACACAGCATGAAAGTGCTCTGAAAGTAGACCCAAATGATGCCTTGGTTGGCCTGAATTGATGTAGGTTTGGGCTCACAATGTGTTGGACAAGTCGGCCATTTTTCGTGTTTTTACCTCTATTATGAGCAAAAATGCCAAAAATGGCCAACTTGCACAGACCATTGTGAGCTCAAATCAGATGAAAAAATATATGGTTATGATCGCATTTATGAGTACTTTCAAGCTGTATTCACCATTTCCCAATAAATGATCAATTGAAAAAGTTGATTTTTCGGAAAATCACCATATTTTTTATTACAAGCCAACGGAACCCGCAAGATACGAAATAAAATGCATATAAATTCCCAAAAATGCTAAATGCAGGTGTCTACATCTTATTTGAAGTGATTCGGACCAGAAACACCCCCAAACGGCCGCGTGCAGAACTTTCCGTCGCCACTGTATATCTACAGCCAGCAATCCCTGGTTTTTGCCGACCTCCAAAGTAAGTCACCACAATTGTCCAGTTTCCAGCGCATTCTGATCAGCGGTGACAGGTACGAGGGGCCGCGCGCCGTCTGGAAGTGGAGCTTCAATCTTGTTCGATGCTATGACTCACACGCTTTCGCAGTACGTCAATTGAATCTCATGAAAGCGGGCGAGAGCTGACATGTTTGCAGAGATAGTGGCGTTTGGGACCACGGTACTTCGGGGATAAAAGCTATTCTCGACGGGCACATCTGTAGTGCAATGTGTATCGGACTAGAGATGGGGGACGAGCATAAAATTGGAAGCAACGAAGGGGAGAAGGAACTGCCAAGGAGAGGAAGACGCAACTTGAAGCGTTTGGCGAAAAAACAAGTTTACGATAATGATGACTCGGAACAACTGTATTTTCTACTCAATCGGACGAAAAAGGGTGTATAAAGAGACTACGAGCGATACAATAACAATCTAAGTTAAGTATGACTGTCGCAGTAAATACAAGTGTACGCTGCCCCTCCACGATCCGGTGCATTAACCTTGCATTATGGAATAGCACGACCGCGAGCTCGCGCTCCAGCCTGCCGTCGACGTTCCCCATCAGAGTCTGGTGTATGAAGTCGTACACCATGCTGTGCAGGAAGTTTGTCACGGGAACTCGAAGAACAGGTCCTGCATTAATCGTTGAGTGTTACAACTGCGGATATGCAGGACGCGCAGCTGGGCAGTGTGAGACAATGATGTTCCTACATCCTAAATCACTCACTTAACACTGGATTATAATTAAGAAAGAAAATGTAGCGGACAGGATGGATCTGAAAATAACTGACTCGCAGGAGAAGAAGGAAAGCTTGTGTATTTGAGTTCAAAGCATATAATATATTCTAATGGTCCTTGTCGTCATCCTCGTCAGAAGCCTTGCCACTTCCCACCTCGGTTTCTTCATCATCATCAGGCGACCCAAGACCAAAGAGTCCACAGATGCGAGGGCACTGATGTAAAGCCTTGACTGTCTGAGAAGCATCGGCCCCCTCATCGGCGTGTCTCCGTGGATTAATCCTATGGGTGAACGAATGAATACCGCCAGATAATAGATCTGAGACTGCGTACTTCGTGTCATCTTGGGCAAGCACATCAAAGATCAGTTTGCCATACTCTCCGTTCGACATTTTCCCTGGCGCAACTGCGGTGAGAGACGAATCAATACCGATTAGAGTATCATGGTAAATGAAGACATACTTTGATAGTGGGACATGACTTCGTCGGTACGGTATTCGTTCCAAAAGAAGTGTGTGAGCGCAAGTAGAGTGGCATCGATTTTGTTAGGTGAGTGAGCTTGAGGCTTGAGAATGTTGCACCGATTCTGGGTTTTACCATTGTAGCGCTGGATAAGCCAGTGAATCTGAGGGATGGCGCTAACAGACACATCGTCTGGGGAAGTGGCCTGGTACTCGTCTTGTGCGGCCTTCAGTGTAACCGCAGACACTCCCGATGCCACCGAGGGCAATGCAGCATTGTCTAAGACTTCGGTCGCGCAGAACGTTGGTTGGACCTCGAAACTTATATTAATTTTAAAGTTGGCGTTGAAAATTGAGGGTGAAACCAATGTGCTTACCATGGTGAATGTGATCCTCGAAACCATGCGTTTCGGCCGCCGCAAAGAAGTGCTCCAAAGCAAGGGACATGACATGAAGCCAGAAAATTTTGCGCTCGATGTTGTTGCTGTTGCTGAAAAAATCTGCAGCATCGATTGGTGCTTGTCGCCATCGTTTAGCAACGTAGATGACACCGTCAGCCTCCATCTACGTAGCCAAGTCGTTAGTGGCAAGAGGTTAACAGCAGCAACTGCACGTACCTTGAATACTGCCTTATCCTTGCCCACAATCATTGGATCGTTGTACAAACGAGCTGCGAGCGTCACCGGACCAGGCCAGGGAAATAGGTGAATACCGTCATGGTCCTGGAAGCCCAGGAATTTTCAAGTGACTGAAGAGAAAGGGGGAGTGGCCACCACAACCTGGCTCATAGGCAAGTATGAAGAGGTCAGAGGTTTGGACGGAGCTGGAAATACAGGTTAGACTAGCACTAAATGAAGAGAAGTAGAATTCACCGTGACGCTTAACCTCAGGCTCCTCAAGGGAGTCAGAAACGCGGCGCTTTCCTTTCCCCTTCCGGATCTTGTCGTCCAGCAGTGGGGGCTCTATCCCGTGATCTTCCTTGAACTGTGCGTGGTTTAGATAATTTTCATGGGAATGTGCAGTGCGATACTCACTCGGATAGGGTCTATGAACATGGCAAATGCAATCGCCGGCTGGGCTGTCACCTTGAATTTTGGGGGCATGCGCAACAAGGTTGCACTGTTACGGAGGCGGAAGTGAATGTCGTAAAATTCACCGACGGTTCCGCATTCACTGCTCGGGTGGAAGCTCAAATTGCCATGCCACCGAATAATCACGTCCCGACTTGAGGCAAATTAGTACGACAAAATGAGACCAAGGGAGCACATACGAGCCCAGGCTGACTTGGGATCGTGTCTCGAAGCTCGCATTAAAAGCTTGAAGAAGCTCTGTGATTGCATCTCGAGACAAAAAATTAAGACTGTTTGTCGGCTGTCTTGACCGTGGCACAACATACCTCCAAACATTGTACGGTCCGCGAAGGCGCGGGAGTTGCAGCCCAGCCATCCTATGGGCTTGTTGATCTGGAGATGGAAAGCTTCGATGCAAATGGTGATCATTCGCTCTCCAGGCGTTCGCTTGACCACAGGTGTTGTCATTGAGGCGCTGAATGGAAAAACACTTGTAAGAATGCACGGTAAAAGGAAATGAAACAAATATTTACGGTGCTTGGCCTTGGGAAAGTGCTAGATTCCGAGCCGAGAAGGTGTTGGGGCGAGCAATGTGCGCGGCATTCTGAGCTTGGGACGCATTTTGTTGTGAGACCCTGCTCTTCTCTAAAATAAATGTGAGTGGCACAATTTTCCAGCGCAAGTATTTCATCACCTTTGCGCAAACAGCTCGGACATTTTTCGTTCTTGATATACTGGCCCAAGGCACCACATTCTGCACACTGGGGAATGGACTGGAATATATAAGTTAAGCATACAAGAAATACAAGCCCCCCACATACATCAATTCTGGTCTTCATTTCTTCGCTGGTGGCATTGTCGAGGCCCGCGCACTTGCCACAGAGGCCCAGGGCTGTCTTGTCAGGAAAGTAGCCATTGCAGCCTTCACCCGGGGTGCTGCTGCAACAGAGGGTAGTATCGGTCATCGTTGTAGAAGAGAAAGGTGGATGAGAGAACGGAAAGAGATGTTATTTACAGAATAAATAGCTGCTTGGGCTTGCCTGAATAGGTAGTCAATGCAACACCAAAGCATGTGCTTTAGTGCGGCCAGAATCTCAATATAGTAAGTTTTGGAGATTCAGCTGACCGGGGGTGCTGAAGTATTGAAGGAGGCCGCGACCGCGACCCGCGTTTGTAATTTGAGGTATGATGCGTAGCTTAATGATGCATGTGCTACCGTTGAAGCTGTTCGTTTCAGACTCGGAAGCACTTAAGATATGCCAGGAATGCTTTTTTTTTTTTCGAGGAACACAGTAGGCGACAAGACAAGTATTAAGTTATAGCGACCAGAATCTTGCAGATCAGATTGTTGAAGAAAAACATAGATTTGAGCACTGGCGGGCTGAAGATATGGTCGGCATTAGTGATGTAAAGTCCTCAATCCATCCGAGTCTGTATGGTGATCCAGCGAAGAGCCTCAGATAGGTGAGCATTTTGGAAAGACCGATAATGGAAAGTGTGGAATCACGTAATGACAGCGGGGCTAAGGCCCGATGGACAATGAGCTGTCTGATCAAATCAAAAACGAACCGCGACCAATCCGCCGACCATAGCCTAGGAGAGAGTGATTTTTATTTGAACCAAAACTGAGTGAGCCAAAAAAAAAAAAAAAGTTCTCGGGCTGATTTGGCCGCATGCGCGTAATATATTGAAAAAAGCTTGGTTTGAGCCGTAAATAGCCATAGGCACAAAATTGGGCTAGACAGGTTGTAGTATCTACCGGTCGAACTGGCGCCCTAAATCCAGGGAATGCGCCACGAAAAATTCGAGTTACAATGGCCAAATGTGGGCTTAAATCCAGAGGTATACGTAATTCAAAAAAAATTCCTCCGACCGATTTGGCCTCATGGGTTGCCACCCGCGCAACTATTGGCTCCTCATCGTACATTGTGTTTACGCGCAAGGAATGTCACGTAACGGCTGTGGCCAATCTCCGACCCTATGCCGATTGCCGCCTTCCCAAAACCTCTCTACTAACCATTCGCCGGCCAGTTTCCGGCTGGCCAAGCCTAGTCCACGCTGCCTTTCTCGGGTCGCTTGCTTGCCTACCACATTGCCGAAGGTCTGCTGATGCTAGCTCTACCTTGGGTTATTTCCTTGAAAATTTATGGTGATCTGGTTAGCTGCCCTTTGTGCTTGTCGCAACGGTTGTGACAGGACCTAAACTCGCCTCAATTTTATTGCCTTGAAAGTTTGTCTGGTAATTTGGTGGTCTAGGTAGCTACCCTTTGTGCTTGTCGCAATGGTTGCGACAGGACCTCAACTCACGTCAATATTATTTCCCTGAAAATTTACGGTGGTCTGGTTAGCTGCCCTTTGTGCTTGTCGCAACGGTTGCGACAGGACTTCAACTCACCTCAATTTTATTTCATTCAAAATTTGTGGTGGTCTAGTTAGCTGCCCTGTGTGCTTGTTGCAACAGTTGCGACACGACCTAAGCTTATCTCAATTTTATTTCCTTAACAGTTTTGCGGTGGTCTGGTTAGCTGCCCTTTGTGCTTGTCGCAATGGTTGCAACAGGACCTAAACTCACCTCAATTTCATTTCCTTGAAAATTTGTAGTCAGATGGTGGTCTAGTTAGATACCCTTTGTGCTTGTCGCAGCGGTTGCGACAGGACCTCAACTCACGTCAATATTATTTTCCTGAAAATTTACGGTGGTCTGGTTAGCTGCCCTTTGTGCTTGTCGCAATGGTTGTGACAGAACCTAAACTCCATTCATCTGAATTTTATTTCCTTGACAATTTGTGGTGGTCTAGTTAGCTGCCCTTTGTGCTTGTCGCAATGGTTGCGACTGGACCCAAGCTCACCTCAATTTTATCCCTTGAAAATTTGTGGTGGTCTGGTTGGCTGCCCTTTTTGCTTGTCGCAACGGTTGCGACAGGACCTGGACTGAGCACAATTTTATTTTCTCACTGAAAATGTGTGGTGGTTAGCTTTCCTTTGTCCCCGTTGCAATGGTCGCAATTTTATTTTCTTCCTTTGAGAATTTGTACTCTAGTTAGCTGTCCATTGTCCCTGTCGCAATGGTTGCGACAGGACTTGGACTGAGCTCAATTTTATTTTCTCCCTGTGAAAATTTTTGTGCTCCAGTTAGCTGTCTTTTGTCCCTGTCGCAATGATTGCGACAGGGCTCAGACTGAGCTCAATTTTATTTTCCTCTTTTGAGAATTTGTGCTGTAGTTAGTTGTAGTGTGGCCTTGTCGCAATGGTTGCGACAGGACCTGGACTGAGCTCAATTTTATTTTCTTCCTGTGAAAATTTGTGGTGGTTAGCTCTCCTTAGTCCCTGTTGCAATGGTTGCAACAGAACATAGACTGAGCTCAATTTTATTTTCTTCCTTTGAGAATTTATGCTCCAGTTAGTTGTCCTTTTTCTCTGTCGCAATAGTTATGACAGCACCCAGACTGGGCTCAATTTTATTTTCCTTGGAAATTCATGGCAGTGGTGACTAGGCCAGTGAGTGCTGTAGCTGTTATGTAGGTGTCCTATGTGGATGTTGCAATGGTTGCAACCCCCAACTGCTACCCACTTCAATGGCAATGGTAAATCTGCCACAAGTTGTTACATCAATGTTCTTCCTCTATGATGATATGCTGCGGGTGGCAGTGGGGGGTGCCTGGCACAATTGCACCTTCCAGTCACCCCCACTGCCCCTGCAGCACATCATCATACATGTTAAACCTTGGTGTGACCTAATCCTAGGTCCAACCTTAAGTCCCAGGCCTAGGGTTAGGGTTAGAAAAACCTTGAACCCCAGGGATGCTCTATAATAACCCTAACCCCTAGAGCCAGCATTCACCCTTCCCCCACTTGTGGTCCTCGTAGTCCTGCCCTCCTTCCCCTTTGTGATCGCGGGTTTCCCTATTGTCTGCTGGCGGTCGTCGGGCCAGTCTCGTTTTGTTCCCGGTCGTAAGGGGCTGCATGCGAAATCGATTGCGTATGTGAGTGATCGAGCGCGAATGCTCGTGCTTGGTGCGTGGATGCCGCTTGTTGTATGGACACGGGGATCGAGATACTGTGCAAGGACTTTGGCGTGGTGCGTTGAGTCTTCCTCCACACAGGTGTGGGCAGCGCTGGCGCTGGGGAGTGGCGATACTTATTCAGCTGTATAATATAAAGGGGATAAGCAGAGGAAGGGAATGAAAGAAAAGAAGGTCGAAAAATGTCGACGGAATTAATTCCAAAATGGAAATGGAAACACGCGATGCTCTCCGAAAAACCGAAAATAAACAGTGAAAGAATAAGGACACACCTTCCGAGCACCTCGGGAGCTTGACACCTGCCTCATCCCCTCCTCCCGCTCGTGCTCCTACCACCGCCACTCGCCCTCGCCCAATCCCCACCCTCCCTTCTGTAACCGCCTGCTCTCTTGCACTCGCACTCGCGTTTCCGATCCCGATCTTCGTAATCGTAGGAAGCTGAGCGTGAGTGAAGGACTTCCTCGCGAATGCGAATACCCTTCACATCGCGCTGGAAGGTGCATGCCCGCGTAGCCGCGGTGGGCAGCGCCAGGTGTGGGGGGTACGGACTGGGGTCTTGCTCGTACTCCCCTCGTCGTATGGCCCGGCAATCCCCGCCCTCGCCCTGCCGTGTAGGAATCAGGAGGGTGTGCGGCCCGATGTCCGTGTATCGCAGAGGAAACGAGGGCGTGCTCCGTTGAGTCCACTTCCTCGCCGTAGCAGGAGAAGGCGCCGGCAGGCTGGCCCAAGTGTGGTCGGAATTTGGGAACCTGGAAACAAAGCGAGTCAGCACCAACTTCAATGTACAGTAGGAGATCGAGGGTAGGGAAAGGTGGAGGGAGAAGGAATGAAAGCACAGGGAAATGGAATATGTGTAGATGAAATATAGAAAGACCCCAAGACCAGTGAGACCAAATCTTCATATGCTCTGTTGAAACTCACAGAACAACAGATGAAAAAAAAAAGACAGGTAACCAGAGATATTCGTATTATGTTCCCTGAATCCTAAATGAAAGATTGAGTCAATATAGAAACATTCCCAGCCATGTATTTGAACTGGCAACAATTCTACACCGGCCATGCATTGTGCATTGTCCATAGGGTATAAACCCGCGCACTCTTGCAGACTTTGAGTAACACTTACCCTAATATCTTTGATTTCGGATGAACTCTGAGCACACATAAATAAATAATGTATACATGCTTAGATCATCTCCGGACAAACCAATTGTCAGCACAGGGCCTCACTGCAGGGGTAGCTGCGACGTGGGCGGCTGGGCGATACGAAAAGAAAGGTAAAACGCGGTAGATTGAGCTCTGGAGAATAGACTAGAATAGTGTAAAGAACCTAACTACCTAGACTAAGCTTATATACTGCGAGGCGTAGTAATGACTACCGGTATCAAGGGTTTCATTGGAAATCCCGTTGTAGAAACAATGGTGATCGTTGAAATACGATCGGGTTGAAATGCGATCGAGGTTGAAAACGCGATCGGGTGGAAATACGATCGGGTTGAAACGATCGGTTGTAAATGGTTGAAACAACCCGATCCGGAGAAAGACGACCAGGGATTGGAACGAAACGTTGGAGGCGGCGAGGCAGGAGAGGAAAGACGTAGGAGTATCCCGAGATATAACCCGGTATGCATCGGTAGGGCCAGGTTGTTGGAATGAGTTTGGGGAAGATGAAAAAGGAGCAAATCATGACATTACCCCCCCCTTAGGGATGCTTCGTCTCGAAGGCATCAGAGCTATTTCTTTTTTCGCCTAGGGGGCGGGTTCTCCATTTTCCAGCCTCCCTTTCCGTTCGGGATTTCTCGAGGGGCCCACGGGTTCTTCTTGTAGTAATCCGTTAAGGCCCCCTCAGCACCGACCAAGTGATGGCGGGGCTCCCAGGTGCACTCCTCCTTTGGATAGCCCTCCCAACGGATATAGTACCGCAAGTTTCGGTTCCGCACCTTGATGTTAAGTACTTCCCCTACTTCGTACAAATCCACCCCGTCAACGACGTCTGGCGGGGGCGGAGGAACCGCCTTCTGGTGCTCTGCTATGGGTGGAACCCATGGCTTCAAGAACACTGTGTTAAACACAGGGTGTACTTTCCAGCTCTTCGGTAATTCCAGTTCGTACAAGAGAGCTCCGACCTTTCGTACCACTTTGAAGGGTCCGTGTCATTTGTCGTCCAATTTTTTCATTGGCCGGTGCGTTTTTAGGTTTTTTCCCGACAGGTAGACTTCATCCCCAGGCTTATAGCCAGGATCTTCCCCTCGTCTTCCGTTTCATCGTCTCTTGCGCCACACGCATGGACGCGGCGGCTTCTTCTCGAACAAGCTGCATCCGTTTCGCGAAGTTATCCGCCGCTTCGGTTGGCACCTCGAGCCGGGGTTCAGTACCCTTCCGCGGATGAAACCCAAGCATGGTGTAGAAGGGCTAAACCCCGTGGTGGTGTGAACCTTGTCATTGTAGCTGAACTCTGCCAAGGAGAGCCAATCTGACCAGTCGTCCTGCATGAAGTTCGTGAACACCCGTAGGTATTGTTCCACCTCTTGGTTAACCCGTTCCGTTTGACCGTCTGTCTGCGGATGGTACGCCGTTGACGCGTTCGATTTTATGCCCAAGAGTTTCAGCAGATCCCGCATGAAGTGGCCCACGAAGATTTGACCCCGGTCGCTGATCACCACCTCCGGTAGACCGTAGTCCTTCCAGACATGGTCCCGGTACAGTCGAGCGATCCCCTCGCCACTGATCTGTTCCGTGCAGGGAAGAACCCGGATCGCCTTGCTCAGGCGGTCCACAATAACCGCTATGGAGTCGAATCCGTTGCTTTCGGGCAGTTTCACGATTAGATCGATCGAAATGTACTGCCAGGGTCGTTCAGGTACGGCATTCGGGTGTAGCGGCCCCCTGGCTTTTGTGGGGAAAATCTTGGTGTGTTGACAGGTAGGGCAAGCTGCCACATACATCTTGGTTTCTTTCAACACTGTGGGCCAGTAGTAATTGTGGGTCACCAACTCCGCGGTTCGGTATTGACCGGGGTGTCCAGCCAGATAGTCGTCGTGATGGGCTCTTAGAACCCGGTGTTGCAGTGCCTCATCGGGAGGTACGTAGATCAATCCATCCTTCGTCAAGAACCCGTCGTGTTCTTCCCATCCGCTGTCTTCTGTCTCGAGCGCCTCTTTTGCGCCGGCTTCCCTGAGATCTTTCCTCTGCTTGATTTCTTCCATGAACCTGTCCCCCGGCGTGTCGTCGAGGACTGCGGGCATAGCTCGCAGAAACTCCGCCCCACTAACCGGGTTGTTCGCAAAAGCGCCTCTGGTAATAGTACCATGTTGGAGTTGTCACGTTCTCCGCGTTCGTGGCCCCCTCTGCGGGACAATGCGTCCGTCTTGGTGTGCTGCTTCCCAGGTTTATGCACCAAAGTGAAGTCATACTCACTTAATTCCAGCGACCATCTCGCTTGTCGCCGATTCAACTTCTTGGTAGTCGTGAAGTACTCCAGATTCTTGTGGTCTGTCCAGATTTCGAACCTGCGTTGGCTTCCCTGGAGGAAATGCCGCCATTCGTATAGAGCGCGCATCACTGCTAGCATCTCTTTATCGTGTATGTCGTAGTTGCGCTCCGTGTCGTTCAATCCTTTCGACAGGAACGCAATGGGCACCCATACCCCGTCTTGACATTGCGTCAAGCACGCCCCCGTGGCAAAGTCGGAAGAATCTGCCTCCACGCGCCACTCCCCGTCGTCCGTGGGGAAGTGGAGGACAGGTTCTGAGGTTACTGCGTCGATCAGTCGTCTGAACGCCGTGTTCTCCTCTGTTCCCCATCGCCACCTTGTGTCCTTCCGGGTTAATCGCGTGAGCGGTTTCGCGTAGTCGCCGAAGCCTTGAATAAAACGCCGGTAGAAGTTGAGGAATCCCAAAAAGCTCTGTACGTCTTTGACGGTCTTGGGCGTGGCCCACTCCCGAACCCCGGCCACCTTCACGGGGTCCATTCGAATCTTCCCATCCCCGATGATAACCCCAAGGTACTCCACCTCTCGTTGTTCGAACTCGCACTTCTTGTGTTTGAGGGACAGGTCGTTATCCTTCAACACCTGTAGCACCTCTCGCACCGTAGCTCGATGATCCTCCAAATTATCCGAGTAGATGAGAATGTCGTCCAAGTACACAATAACCCGGCCTTCGGCGATCTGTCTCTCGAAGATTTCGTTCATCATCGATTCGAAGGTCGCGGGCGAGTTAGTGAGCCCAAAGAACATCACTAGAGGTTCCCATAGTCCTCGGTTGGTCATGAAGGCGGCCTTTTCCTCATCTCCTTCTTTGATCCGGATATTGTTATAGCCCCATCGAACGTCCAATTTAGTGAACCAGGTTGCCTTTCGGAGCATATGCATGATCTCGAGATCAACGGAATGGGTATCGGTTCTTGATGGTAAGTTCGTTCAACTTGCGATAGTCTTGCACAGGGCGTAGCTTCCCGTCTTTTTTCTTCACGAAGAAGAACGGCGATGCCCACGGTGACTTAGAGGGTCTAATACGACCGGTCTCCAAGTGCTCCTTGATAAACGCGTCTAGTTCGCGTTGTTCCGCCGGGTTCAACGGAATGTTACGTCCCTTCACCGGTTCAGAACCCGGTTTTAGTTCGATAGCGTGGTCCCATTTCTTCCGTTCGGGAAGCTTGTCGAACTTGTCCTTCTCGAACACTCCGCGGAAATCCCGCAAATAGTGTTCGGGAACGCTGTCTTCCAGCGTCTGTTCCCCCTTCGCTTCGTTCGCGCGGCCGCCAGTTTGGTGGCCACGCTGCCCATGGCCCGAATGTGGGCGGAGTCTCGCTGCAGCGAAGCGGCCTCCGAATAGATGCGGGTTATGAACACCCAGTCTCCCTCTTGGATATCTTCCTGGTCCTCCTCGTCCCACTCCTCTTGCAACCTGGCGCGCTTGCAAGCAGGGGGGCACCGGGAGAACTTCAACTCTCCCTTTTCCCAGTCGATCTCCGGGTTATGTTTCCGGAGCCAGTTGTATCCGATGATCACATCACTCTTCCCGGTGTCTGTTATGGCGAGGGGAAAGACCTCCGTATGGTCTCGAACCGTAAGTCGAAGGCGCGCGACGTGTGTGATTAGTCCGCCTTTGTTCAGGGTCCCATCAGCATTGTATACCGGGACCGGGATGGGGAGAGCTTCTCTCTCCATCCCCTGTTCTTCCACCACGCGCTCGTTGATAAACCCGCCAGTGGCTCCGCTATCGATCAACCCGGTGACGGTACAACCCTTCAAGTTGTTTAATCCCTCGAGCGTAACCGGGATCATCATCGAGCTTCCGTTCATAGCTTGGATGTAGGCTGGGGGTTCTCGCAATGCGTCCAGTGCATCGAGTGCGTCCGGGGGGTACGTTGTCATTAGTACCTCCAGTAGTTCTTCGGTGACCTCAGCCTGTCGATGAGGGTGGGCCCATCGCCGGATTATGTCCCCTGCTTCGGATGGGTGTTCGTTAATCCAGGCCAGCGTTCGTTCCGCGCTTCCAACGGGGAGTCTGCGCCATTCCGCTTTCTCCCTTTGTTGTCCTCTCGGCTTGCGCCTTTTGGAGCGTAGAGAAGGACTGGCTTCTCTACTCCATTCTATCGTCGATTCCGCGTCGTCGGAATGGTCTGCATTGGTCGGCTCAGGTTCCTCAGTGCATAAAACTTCAAATGAATTGGGAGATGCAACTGGTACACTGGGGCTGGGTATAGGTCGTAAGTGCGCAGATTTCACTCGCGACCGGCGGGAAAATCCTCCTGGTCCTGTTCCTCTTTCATCACCTCCGCATACATTGCCCGGAACTGGGGGTCTTGAATGAGGCGGCGAGGGCAGTTTCGGGCCAAGTGTCCCTCCTGCTTACAATTGTAGCAGGTAGGACGCGCCGAGGGTCCTTTCCCCTTGCTGTCCGTGCGGTCTATGTCCATCGGAACGGGGTTGGAGGCCGCGGGGGTAGCGGACGTTGTGGCGTTGACCGGGTTGTTCCCGAAGTGGGTAACCGGGTTATTCCCCTGTCCCTTCCACTCGGCTTTGCGCGAACTTCCGGTGTTGCTCGACGAGAAATAAGAGGGGTGCATCTTTGGGGCGGCAATCGCATTCCCCCCATCTCATAGGCTGCCCTCCATAACCCGGTAGGCCCGGTTCAGCCCATCATGTTTGATAACTTGTTTCTTCCACCCCTTGTAGTCCACGGGCAAGTCCAACTGGCTGTAGACCGCCCTGACCACTTTGTCGTCAATGCCGCGCTTGAGCAACCGAATGAGGGTGACCTCATCGTACGCCGCCGTCTTGTTGAGAGAATCAAGCACGGTGAAGTATTCCGTGGCCGTGCTCTTGCCCTGTCGAAGTTTCTCCATCTTCGCCTGGGCAATCTCGACTTGCGCACCGCCTTTGAAGGCTTCGAGAACTGCGAGGCAAAAGTCCGCCCAGGTAGAGTACGATCCGGTCGCATCCTGGGTCTGCATGGCCAACACAACGTTGTTGGCCCACTGCGAAGCAGATCCGTCCTTCATGTAGGAGAGCACGAAGGTGATCTTCGTGCTGTCCGTGGCGTAGGCGGTGTTGCCATTAAAGTTAAGCCAACAATCCGCCAAGAACTGGTCCACCTGTTCTGAATCCCCGTTGAACGTGCGGGGGGCAGCAACCCGGGGTTGCTTGGTGTTGACTTTAACTTCCCCGGTGGTCCCGGGGACGGGACGGCGGTCGCTAGCGTCGCGCAGCGCACCCATGGCCTCCCTTAGCAGCTGGTTCTGCTCGATTCGTTCGTTACTGGCCCGTATCAGCTGATCCCGGGCTTCCCCCAGTTGAGACTGCAACCCGGAGATAGTTTCTTTGATATGGAGGGCCTCGTTGTGCGTCTTGAGGGCCTGCACGTATAGGAGTTCCGAGCGCTGGCTCTCGGACTGGGTCTCGAAGACCCCGGGGTCTGGCATAGTGAATTCGTTGCTCATCGTATCGTCCAGTCGAGTCGTCGGTAGGTTGACACTATTCTTTTGTCAGCACAGGGCCTCACTGCAGGGGTAGCTGCGACGTGGGCGGCTGGGCGATACGAAAAGAAAGGTAAAACGCGGTAGATTGAGCTCTGGAGAATAGACTAGAATAGTGTAGAGAACCTAACTACCTAGACTAAGCTTATATACTGCGAGGCGTAGTAATGACTACCGGTATCAAGGGTTTCATTGGAAATCCCGTTGTAGAAACAATGGCGATCGTTGAAATACGATCGGGTTGAAATGCGATCGAGGTTGAAAACGCGATCAGGTGGAAATACAATCGGGTTGAAACGATCGGTTGTAAATGGTTGAAACAACCCGATCCGGAGAAAGACGACCAGGGATTGGAACGAAACGTTGGAGGCGGCGAGGCAGGAGAGGAAAGACGTAGGAGTATCCCGAGATATAACCCGGTATGCATCGGTAGGGCCGGGTTGTTGGAATGAGTTTGGGGAAGATGAAAAAGGAGCAAATCATGACACCAATCGACAGTGAAAGCAATACTAAATAGCTAAGAAGCTGGCCCAACAGATGCACAATAAATAAAGTAGGATAACATATCGTCAGGCACACATAAATATATATACAGCTCACATCATCTGCGAACAAACCAATACTACCGATGAAAAATTACAGTGCAACTGGATCAAGTACGGTTTCATCCTCCAAGTCCAGCCCTTCCATGTCCTCAATATCAGAAAGATCGCTGATCTCATCCACAGTCCCCGAAGGTGCATTGAGTTCTGCAAGACGAGCTAAGTTCTTCCTGTGTTGCTCCAAGATATCTTCACCAACATCAGCCAGCCTTTGATCAATTTTTTCAACTTGTTTGGACTGTGAGGACTGTTCAAACAGTGGCCTTGCTGTTTCCCAATGTTCTACCGCCTTTAGTAGGTCACCGTGCCCTTTGGAAATATCACCGAGTCGGAGCATACATTCTGCTCTGCTGCGATGCACATCCATTTTGGTAAATACATCCAAGGCAACTGTGAACAAGCTGGTAGCTGTATGCTCATCATCCTGAGCAAGGAAGGCATCTCCTAGGAATTGAAGAGCCTTGTAGATACCAAGTTTCTCCTTTCGCCTGACAGAATGCACAAAAAATACTGTTGTCCAACTGAACACGTGGGCACTCCAGCGACTGGCATCACCAAGTTGCTCCAGACAGTAGGACATGATGTCAGGCTGTCTGAAGGATGATTTGAGGCAGCTCTCAAAGAGAGTCTTTGCTGGCAGGAGATTTCCCTCTCGCAGATAGAGATCTGCAAGAATAGTATCACACATCACTACTCCTTGAGAAAATCCCACAGTCTGGAACATTCTTTTGGCTTTATAACAATTCATCTGCACAACATCCATTGGAGCACCAATGGACACATCAATTTCAGCCACATTGAGCAAAGCAAAGCCATAGGTAACAGAATCCTGGTCCACAGAGGTTTCTTGAATCTTGAAATGGATGCTACGAGCTGCAACATATTCTGATTTGAGCTTGTGGATCTCTGCCTGGCTGGTCATGACACTGAGGTCTAAGTGACCACCAGACATGCCACAAAGAGCTAAGAGGTCTCTTGCTCTGCTGGAGAGAAAGATGCTTTGCTTATAGTTACCCAAGGGAGAGCAGCACAAACTCGCAATGTGTAGTGCATCTGCTTCTCTGTATAAATCTGCAGAGATTCTTGCCAACCTCCAGGCCATGTTTGCATGCATCTGGGCTGTGAAGTAATCACCATGGGACCAGTTAATCCATGCATGGTTAATCAATGCACGCCATTGCATCTTGGTGTTCTGAGTTGAAAATGCTAAGGATATTGAAATTTCACAGAAATACTTTGCAGTGGAAATATCAAGCCTCTGTCGATAATAGTTTGACAAAGTAGTATAAAATCTGCCTGGATGAATTCATATGAGTCACAATACATTCGCCATTGAAGAGCACAACATACATTGCAGATCTGGGTCATCAATGTGCTTGAAGTGTTCTAAGGCTTCACAAACTAGTATCTCTGGATTGGATATTGAATGGCACCCAAGGGCAAGCAACTCCACAATAACATAAGCTTCAAGGTGATGGTCACGAGGTTGCGGAAGGATGTTGTGAATCTCGCTGGTGAATGGGATAGGTCCGCGGCCAATGAGCCGGCTGAAGTAACTGAGATCACATGCACAATAAATAGTATTTACTAGGTCTGGATGCCCCTGTCGAGCCCCATTCCAGAGAATGTTCTGTATGTTTGAGTAGTTTGATGATATTCTAGCAACTGTGGCAGGACTTGATTGAGTGCCATGGTATTCCATAAATAGCTCAAAAAGCTCTTTGAAATATTTGAGAAGAGGCTGAACAAGGTAGTTTCCAGGTGGCCTAATCTTTTGGATATATTCTCTGATAGGCACTAGTGATTTTAGTCGTTTGTGTTCATCATGTATGCCAAGGTGGTTTGAATCAATGCTGCCTTGCAGCCAAGGATATTATCTATTGGAAGCTTGGCCTGCACGAGCTCAACATCTGAAAGCCCATCAGGGAGCATTGAGAGGAGGCTGAGGAGATCTTTTGAATGTGGAAAGGAATCAAGTCGAGGACTGGACAGTGATAGTGAGATGGATAATCCAAGTTGGATCTTCTGTCATATCCATCTGACATCAGAGATGTTTTCTCCTCCTCCCAATGAGACAGTACACTGGTGCAACCCTCAGAGTCAACTAAATGAGCTAAAAGATTGACTGCAAGTGGCATGTTGCCTGTCAGGGCAAGGACCTTGTCACCTCTTCGGGATTGTGTGTGTTATCTGCAATGTCAATAAAGGTTTGTCGAGCTGCATCTTGTTCCAAGGGCTTCAAAGGCTGCAGAAAGGGTCGAGTCCAGGCTACTTTAGCTGGTCTTTCTGCTCCTCGCATTGTGATCTGACTGTTATGAGTTGCAAGCATGAGAGTAAAACATGCAACATACCACCAATGCAAGATGCTCCACACCTGTGAGCAATGACAGAAATTCCTCGATATTTTCCCGAGACTCTGTTGGCTCCCACACTGTCTCAAGATTATCCAGAATCAAGAGACTCTGTGGGCCAGTAGAGAAGTGTTGGATGACTGGGTGAGTCAGGTCTTTTCCAGGCTTTAGCCCAAGATGGGTTCCAATGAGAGCAGCGAGCTCCACTTGGCTTGCGGCTGAGTCACAAGCAACAAAAAACCGCTGCTGGCTATATCTGCCAGCAAAATCTGAATGATGGATAACTGCTCTTGCCAAGCTTGTCTTCCCCATCCCACCTCCACCCAAAATTGCAATTCTGGGTGATCCTTGACCAAAAAGACGTAGAATGTCTGATAGTTCTGACTCTCGGCCATGGAATATCTTTGGCTCAGGTGGTAGCATGGAGATTGAGGTAGAGCTTTGAGCTATTCAATATGCAAATCATATATTGATAGTCTAGTGACACTGACCTGTTGTGAGAGCCCGAATAAACCCTGCTGATCTATGCACACATCATTACTTGATTTTGGAAGATGATTGGAATTGCCCTACAGAGGATGCTCCATCTGAACTAGTTGTATCAGAGAGAGCTTCGATCATAGTAAGCACTGCTTTGTGTCTGCTCTCTGCATCCTGCTGCATCTCAATGATATTTTTCATGATATTGGGAGTGTCAATCTACATATTGCATCTTTCAATGAGTCGTTGCAAAGCCCAGGTTGATGGCTCACCTGAAATATATCACGCCCTTGTTGCAATCCTGCCTTGCATTCCTTGAGCAGTGTGCTCATTTCGCCCTGACGAAAAAAGCTCTTGACTTTGCCATTTTGTTGGGCTTCAACAAATGTATGAATTTTATGAAGTGTCCTAATAGCAGTGGTCAGCTTGTCAAACAGAGTATTTTGATAGAAGACAAGCAACATACTCTGTGAATTTTCCAATATGATGCAATACACTTGGTGGCAATTCTCCACCAGTGTCTGACTTGACGTGAACCATCAGGACTGCATTTAGCAACTTGTAAGTTTGCTCTAGCAATGCAGTACAGTTGTTCTTGTTTTGTTTAACAGTCTGGGACAATTCATTTAACCTGGTTGTCATGAATGTACACCATGGAATTTACCTGCACATTTTTCAAGAGAGACTGAGTGGTGTTGGAAATGGCCTCGAGGAAGGGAGTCTTGAGGCTACTGGCAAGGATTTGCACAGTATCAGCGGTGACAGTCAAACATGTTACAATGTTGTTCAGCTGAATTTGAGTGACACTGGGTTGGGGGGGCATCTTGGTCGTGAATCACTGGGCTCGAAATATCAGTGTGTTATAATCTGTACCATAGGAATTTTTATTGTCACTGCCTACTACGGCACAGGGTCAAAGATGTGATGTTCCTATATATTTTCAGATATCTCTCCCACCCCTTCGGAGGAACATGAATGTAGGACACAATAAATAGCACTATCTGATGAATGGTTATAATTAGGATTTAGTCGTTGCATGCTGCTACTGTATGTGACCCGTTTGAACCTTCGGGCTTCAACCAATTTGTTCACGGGAGCAGGCCCTTGCCATTTTGCTCACAGATTCCGTACAACAAGACTTGTTGGCCCCCTATTTTCAGATGGTTTCTTTTTCTCAAGGAGGATTATCATTGATTGAGGGTGAGACTTTGTGCCTGGTACCTGGTGCCTGTTGCCTAGCCGGTACCAACAACTATGATTCATCGCTAAAATTGGCAAAATCACTGATTAGTACAACAGTATACATCCAGTACTACTATTTCGACCAGGGGTTCAGGTGACATGTGACAACGAGATTTGGCGGCCAAAATAAGCTCAAAACTGCCAAAATTTCTGGTCTGCATTCACCGGACCGCCATTTATGGTAAGTTCCGGAGGAATGAACACCTAAAAAAATGAACAGTTGGTCGAAATAGTACAGTATTGAACCGGACTGAAACAGGCTTGCAGATAGAGGTCATCGTGATGTGAGAACATCGTGCCTAAGAAATGTCCTCTTACAATACAAAGGTGTACAAGCGCTCGCCGGCGCTTCGCGCTGGCTCCCGCTTTTGATTTGGCTGATGTTATCCGCTATACCCGGGCGAGGCGTCTAGACTTACGTAGCCGGCGCTACTTAGTCTAGGTGGCCAGACACGGCGACAATGAGACGTGTTGATCTCCGTGGAGCCGGTCGAGTGCTGCTCGCCGTCCAGCTAGCCTGCGGTTCAAGCTGTCTCGCATCTTGTGAATCTTCCGTTGAACGCAGTGGTGTCGCAGTGAGCCGTCCGCGGAGCGCCGAGCGAGCCGAGGGAGGCGCTAGAGAGTGTATTTAAGGAACGATGCCGAACGTCTGAGCCGTTAATATATCCCTATGGGGATATAGGCTTCAGACAGACACGCTAATTTTATACAGAGGTAGATATGAATCATCACGGAGCGATAGCGGACCTGAATCATCCCCTGTCTTGCTTCGTTGCTGATTTTGAGCATCTGCGCTCACAGCATGTACACCTCACTGTTGTACCTGTTCCCACCTACCCCAGCGGCGCACCTGTCCTCCGCGCTAAATGTCATTTGAAGGTCGATGAGCTGCGTACTACAAAGAGAAAGTGTGTCAGTTCTTAATTACTGTAACTCGAGAAGAACTTGGAATGAAATCTGAAGAATGAATTGAGTCGACATCAAAGCAAGTCCATCTTTCGCTCTCATCAACTCGACGGTCCGCATCCCATCACTCTTTTCGCCCCTTGTTCCTGTCCCCTCCCCCATCATCTTCCGGATTTCTGGCTCTCATCGACGGAGGAAGGGGCATACATCACAGATCAAACAAGGAAGACCTAAAGATGGAAAGGCACCCACGGCTCACTCAAAGCATACCGCACACGCCGTGTGCCATGCTACTACGGCGCTCTTCGCCAGTGCATGGCCCTACATTCACCGTCTGCATTTGTAGTTGGCTTACCACCTGTATAATATTACTGCCGTTAGGATTCACATCGTCGAATGTAGCATTACCTCGATGCAACGGCTGGATCTGAATTTGAGCCCGAACACCGCACTGGAAGGCCTGGGGGGCGACGAAGGGTGTGCTCTCTATACATTAGAGAAAAAAAATTAGTAAAGTCTTGTTCCAGGGGATATAGTCGACAAGGAAATGCAGGGGACACCGGCATCTCAAAGAGTGCGAAACTCTGCGCGGGCCGCTCGTGCATCCAGCACGGTACCTGCACCATCTCGACGCTCGCTCGAGGCACGCACGAGAAAAATCACAATGTACATTTCCTGCATGACCGCGCCCTACCGTGGCTGTGGCCGGCGCACCCCCACCCCCAGCCCGCCGTTGCTTGCCCCTACCTCACCAGCTCCTTCTCACCAGCTCCTCCCGTCCGTACCCGAGCGTACCCGCCTTCCTCTGGATCTTCCTCCTACTCGCTTTCCCGATCCGCATCTTCGTAATCTGGTTGTAGGAAGCCAAATGCGAGTAGAGTGGAAGATGTCACGCGCATGTGCGAATACAGCTCCCCCATCGCGTTCCAGCTCCCGCACTTCATAGCCACGGTGGGCGGGCCGGTGGCGGGTGTGCGTATGCTCGTCCCGTAGCGCTTGTGCTCCCCCTGCCTGTCGCACAGCCGTCGTGCTCGGAGGCACCACGCGGCGCGCGGGCACGATGTCGTAGTCTGTAGTTAACCGCGCCACGTGTATCAGTGGCCTGCTTATTACAAATCATCGGAGTTTGAAATTTTGCCATGCTTGTTTAGCACTTCCAGGACCCCCACTTTCAAACTTCCAGAGAGAAAGGTTATTTAAATGCATGTCTGACCCCAAAACATGACCTCAAATTTTATGCTTCCACTTCCATGCTCGCGGAATAAAAAAGCAGATTATGTCAGGATTTGTCATCCGTCGAACCAACAAAGTTCGAATCCATAGTTCTTCAACTCTGCTGCCACGAGTTGGGGGGAGATGTTATTCATTTTATGCTGGAAAATACTAATAGGACGTCACATTTGTGAAAAATATGTTCTGGAATGCATACTAGCATCCAACTTATATTTGTGATTTGTAATAAGCAGGCCAGCGATCGTTCGATCGACCTTATCAACAGACTACAACATGCGAGGCACGAGCACTAATATTGTTGTAGTGTCTGTCTACGAGAGACTAACGATGTCGAGAGACTGCGGATACAGTCTGTGACAGTGCTAGTGATGTTCTGGCTTTGGCCTCAGGCCAAAAAGCCATGGCTTTTTGGCTTTGGTACCAAGGCCAAAACCAAGCCAAAATTTTGGCCTGTCATGGCTTTTGGCCCGGCCTAGGATTTTCTCAGGCCAAAGCCGGGCCAAAAGCCATGGCTTTTACCGGGACAATTTGGCCGGCGAGCTGGTCATTGAAATATTGATACTTTGCCGCTGTTTGTGCAATCGCGTCGTGGACTCCAATCAGGTGATTTGGGGCAGTGCACTCAAGGTCGGAATCAAAGATCACCGACGCGCAACTGACGCTTACACCTTGAATGAATCCGACCCACCGCTCGGAGTCCTTGCTGCAACGTGTTCCTCTTGGAGTTCTCCCTCACTTTGACTGCTGGGCTCTTCACCTTAGACGTGCTCAGTGCACTCATAGCTGAAACACTTGTGGAAATTTTTGTAATCAGTACCTGGACTCCTAGGCTGGATGGCATTAACTGCCCGCAGTCCCCGCTCGTATCAAAAATGCCCCATCAGCATGCGCATTTCCATGCTTTCATCTGGCTCGTGCATGCAGTTCTCCGGCTATATCCTTGCTTGCCCATGCGCATTATATTTGCCAAGCACTCTGTGCCATACATATAAATAATGCGGGCGACCAAAGGTTGCCTCCAACTTAAATGGCGCCTCGAGATCTTCCCGATCCGAGTCTCATGCTAGATGGAAGTCGCTCTCGCAAACCATCGGACAAAGTGCGCGACATGGCTCCCCCGGCCTCTCCTACGGGGAGCGCCGTAGGCCGTGGTCACAGCAAGTCGCCGGCAAAAGGAGGCAAACGCGCTGCTCCTTCCTCAATTTCGGGCTCGCCGGAAAAGCGTAAGATTATGCTCTGTGGATTCCATCAAGTCCCTGATATAATTTTGTCCAGGTCCCCGCACGAATAAGCCAAAATCCGCCACAGAGGTGCACGATTCTGAGTCTGAGGATGCCTGTAAATCATTTGAAGTGTTCTTTACCCTTGGGCTAATGCGAACGTCTAGCAACCTCAAACCGCGAGTCCAAGCGCGGTGCTCCTCCGACTTCAGGCTCCCCTGCCAAGAAGCGTAAAATCATGTACCATAGATATCCTCGAGCAGCTGATATAATCTCGTATAGGTCCCCGCACAAAACACGCTGTGATCGTGGACGATTCCGAGACCGAGGATGCCAACAGGGCCTGTGAGTGCCTAAATTCCTTCTTTCTTTCCGCCTTGGCTGATGGCAACATTGAGCAACCTCAAACGGCAAGTCCTCCGGAGATCCTAGTGCTGTAGACGACGAGGGTTTTCTTGCCGACCTCTCAGTCACCTCCCTGGCCGGCGAGAAGAAAGCCCGAGCCGATAGTAATAGAGACATCAACCATTTTTTCAACCCTGTCTACAGCACGAAGAAGCCCGACGGTAGTACCCAATCCCGTCGTATTTGTACAAAGTGCTTCGGGTGCGTCGCTTGTTTATCATCTTATGCTTCAATTGACACCAAATTGGCAGCAACAAGAAGAGTATTGTTGCCCAAACGACCACGCTCCGCCGTCATTTGGAATCAGATCATTATGTGAGTGTCTACATTGCGTATCGTACTAAGGACTAATTCCCGTAGAATACCTATCACAGATGGGCGAAGAGCGTAGACTTTGAGTCTGCACTGCCCGGGGATCGGAAGGCGCGAAAGGCTGCGGCTGGACCCGAGGTTCAGCCAACGCTGGACCCCCATCTTAAGAATATTCCGGCGAAAGAGGTGATCATTCCTTATTCGCACGAGCTGTTTCGCGAAGCAGCCATTGAGTGGTTGGTGGCTACTGATCAAGTGAGATCCACGCCTCCACAATTCTTGCCGCCATATCTTCTGATTACTCAATTTAGCCCATCGACGCGCTCGACCACCCAAAGTTTGTCGAGATGATCGACATTGCTGCCCGAGCCAAAAACGGTGTTCGCATCCCGGGCCGAAAATCCACTCGCGAGGAAATTATCAACACATTCAAAAAGCGGATGAACTTTTTGAAGGAGAAGCTGAATGTACGTCCTTCTTCTTGCTTGGATGTGTTCTATCTGATTACATTGGCAGGGACCGACCGTCTCTGGGGAGATTCATATCACAGACGATGCGTGGCAGGCGCAGAACACTGATGGCTATTTCGGTGCAACTGGCCACTGGATTGAAGAAGTCTCACCTGGCGTGTGGGAATCACGGGAAGCGCTCATTGGTTTCACACGTCTCAACAATGCGCATAATGGGACCCGACTTGGCCAAGCATTGTACAAGATTGTTGCACGACTCGGAATTCAGAAGCGGGTATGTCCGAGTATCTGTCTTTGCACCACACTCATTTATAAATTTAGGTTGGATATGTGACAACCGATAGCGCCGGCAATAACAGTACCGCGGCAGTCGAATTTGCTGCTCAGCTTCTCAGGTGCGACGGTGTTGTGTGGGACCCGGAGGAGCGCCACCTGCCGTGAGTTCTGCGCTCGTTAGTGGGATTACTCTTCATCCGTTTCTTCAACTAGGTGTATGGCGCATATCATTAATCTCGCGACGCAAGCGTTGATATCGACATACAGCAAATCATCGCATTTCGACCCGAAAAATCCCGACAGCCATCTACCCGACACAGCTGCAACGTTGCGTGATGAAATCGGCCTTGTACGCGCGATTGCTGTCAAGGTCAGTGATCTTTTAGACTTTCGACGCATTCGTTATAATCTTTTCAGGAGCGCTCATCCGCTAAACGTAAAGAGATATTCAAAGGAATGCAGGTCAAGGCTCAGAGGCAGGGCGATCACATGGACATTCGTGTAGTTGTCGGGAAACAGCTTATTTTAGACATGAAGGTGCGCTGGAGTTCGACGTATCATATGCTCCTGCGGGAATTTGAACTGCGAGAGGTGCGATGTTGAATTGTGCTTTGAATGGTGGCTGATCACTGTGTTTCCCGCGCGGCACGTTGATAATTTTGTCGTTGATATATCATACGATGCCGCCAGTGCTGAGGAACGCACAAAATTCGTCAACTGAAGCTGACTGTAGACGAGTGGGCCCGAGTGGATAAGTTCATTGGTCTTCTTGCCGTAAGCTTCTTCGCCATGCAATTTCATTCGTCCTAATGTGTGCTACAGCATGCGGAGAAAGCTCAGCAGGCTTTCTCCTCAGGGACAGTTCCCTCCTTACATCGTGCGATCCCCGCCCTCGAGGCGTTGCACAGTGCCTGGAGTAAGCGAGCAGCCAGACCCGAAAACATCAACTATGCTCCGGCGCTCAAGAAGGCCGCCGAAAAGATTGATCAGTATTATCAAAAAACTGCGCGCTCTACCGTACAAGTCATGGCTATGGGTTAATTCATTTCATCATCTTTTGGTCGAGATCTAATTAATTTTACAGTCCTCGATCCCGCGCAAAAGGGCCGCTACTTCGAGAAACATTGGGGTGCCGTGCTGGCGAAGGAGGCGCGAGCTACGGCGGAGAAAATTGTGAGTACTGGTCCTTCTGACGAACTATACTCATTATATCTCTTTTTGCAGTTTGCTGAACGCTGGCGGAAGCTCAACTCAGCAGGGGCGCCGTCCAACCCTGCACCGAGACGACAATCGAAGCTCAGCACTCTCCTCCGGGAGCTTACGCCGGAGAGTGATGACGACGAATCATTCTCTTCCTCCGCTCATCGGGATCCGGCACGGCCATGGCTGGACGAGTTCACGGAATATTATGACAGCCGCCCAGAGATCGTGCCCGAGAACATTGCAATGGTGTTGTGGTGGGGTGTACGTCATTTCTCGCCTTTGAAGGATTGACTTAAAATATGTGCTAGGCATGCGTGGGAAGGCTTCCAACATGGCGCTCGCTCGCCCGAGATCGTCTCGCTATTCCAGCATCATCAGTTTCGAGCGAGCGAGCCTTTTCTTCGGGAGGAATCACAATCAGTAAGCGGCGCAATCGACTCAAAGGTGATATTGTGGAGGCGCTACAAGTCCTGAAGTCCCTCTTCAAGTCAAAGGATATGTTTCGGGCGCCTCCCTCCCTTCAAGTCGCTGACGACGAACCGGAGAATGATGATACTGATTCTGGAGAGGGATGGGATTGCTTCCTGGATGATTCACCCGATAATGACGAGCCTGATATATCCGTAGAATAATCACTCAATTACTTATCAATTAATTTTCAAATTCCCTACTCAGGCCATGGCTCAGGCCAAAGCCGGGCCGGGCCAAGCCAGAGCCACGCCATTTGGCCCGGCTTGAGATTTGAGCAGGCCAAAGCCACTCAAAGCCGGGCCAAAGCCATGGCTTTCAGGCCAAGCCAAGGCCAGAACATCACTAAGTCTGTCATAGTTGCTTCGATAAGCAACCGAAATGAAAGACAGGAAATGCCGACGGACCTTTTCATGTACCCCTGCACCGTCGCCATCGCCCACCCCTCCCTCACACCGTGCTCGGTCCGCCGTCGCTTCCCAGCTCCTTCTCAATCTCCCCCGCTACTCGCCATCATACTCCGGACGTTACTCCGACTCGCATTCCCAACCCCAATCCCCATCTTCGGAATACGGTCATAGGAAGCCGAGCGCGAGCAGAGCCGGGACTCAGGAGCCGAGTGCGAGTGGGAGAAGTCACGCACATGCACGAATACGCCTCCCCATCGCATTGGTCAAGCTCCCGCACTTCATAGCCGCGGCGGGCGGGCCAGTCGTGAGGATGCGCACGCTTGGCACCCTCGCCCCTCGTTCTCCCGGCTCGTCGCACAGGGCCCATTCTGGGAGGTACCGTCTGACGCGTGTGGCGCGGTGTGCTCTCGTCGAGTGTCTCCTCAGCACAGTGGGCGTGCGCGGCACAGAGAATAGCGGTCGAGCTGTAAAACCGATGTCAGCAAAGGTATGGATAATGCGGTGGAGGAGGTAGAACTTACCTCACCCGACTCGCGCTCCCCTCCCCTTTCCTAACCGCCTTCTTCCTCCGAGTCGCGCTCGTAGCCGGGATGAGGACAGCCATGTGACTCGCCCAACGGACCAACGTGGGGGTCCCAGTAGCCGCGCTGGAGCTCCTGCACCTTGTATTCGCAGCGGGCGGGGCAGTCGTGGTCGTGCGAAGGGTTGTCCCACCGTGCACGCATGCTCCCCGCTCGTCGTACGGGCCCACCCTCGGATGCGCGACGTGGCGCGCGGTGTGGCGATACGGCGGATACGCAGCCGCGACTGTCTCGTTCTTCCCCACGGCGGGCGCGGACAGCACGGAGGACTGGTGGAACTCGTAGAGCTATAATAAAGCGAGGTCAGCGCAAGCTCCGACTTTGTGGGGCGGAGAGCATTAAAGGAGGACGCTGTGGGAGTAGGGAGAAATGCAGGGAGGAAGAGAGAAATGAGAGACAGAACGGGAAAATGAGTATCGAATAAATGGAGAGGATGGGATACGTATAGAATAAAGAGGATACATGAGATATAGAAACAGATCTGCTAGCTCGAGAATGCCCAATTCACCGCAGCGCGCTAGTCTAAGTCTGCGACGATTCCCTGCACCACCCAAACCGATGCGCAAGCAGCAGGACGAGGTACTCCAGCGAGTGGCGATGAGCACATGCCTGCATATGCAAAGCACCAAACCCTGGAAGGGGGAGAATGAAAATGGAAGATCGCAAGAAAGTTTAGAGTGAGCAAGCACGAGACTCTGCGTGTGGCGACTCGAGGGCACTAATGTGCACGCACGCGCTCCGCGCCGCTGCATCCGCGTGAGCAGCGCCGCGGCGACCAAGAGCGGAGCGGGAGCACAAGGGGAGTATAGAGAAAACGAGTCGCTGGGGGCGGATTCGGATGCGGCTGGACCAAGACACCATGAGAAGGTATACGAGCAGCAGTTCCGGTGGCCGCCGCGCTCCTCCCCTTCCCTCTTCCCTCTCACGAGCCACCCCGTTTCGTACCACCCGAGGATGCATAACATGCATCATCACCCTACGGCAGCGGATCGCATAACGTTGCCACTGCGGAATAGCATCAAGGCCAAGATGAAAGGGAAATGGACCGCGAGGAGCAAGGAGGAACACAGTGGCGGCGGGAAGCTGGACATGGTACGGAAAGGAAATCAAATGAAAGGGAGTGAAGTAAGAGGATTCGCGCGGCGAAGCTGTGGCGCGCAGAAAACGAAGTGAAGATGAAGCGGACACGAAAGTCGAGGGATGCACAGGGCAGATCTCTTCGTGCGCAGGCCGTCCGGGTACGAGACCCGCACATCAACGCGCCCGTAACATCCAGCTCGGAGCCGTGTACCACGCAGTTGCTGGACCCCGTGTATCGAGAGCCCAAATCGGATTGCGATGGGTGGAGCATCCGATTCGCAGTGGCACAGACGGAATAGTGATCCAAGACAAGCCAAGGGAGAGATAAAGCAAGTGCGGGGTGGATGTGGGGATGAGGAGCGGAAGATACACACCTCATTGAGTGCCCACAAACTCGACCGTGCGCAGGAAGGTGGTCGTTTATGCGCCGTAGCGAGGTGCTCGCCACCAAAGGATTATATTGCACGAGGAGTCCCAAAAAATTGAGTTTCTCGGGTAAAAGAAAGGATGGGGGGTAAAAGGAAAGACGGGAGGGTGAACGGCATAGAAACACACCTGCACCATCGACACCACTTGTGAATCGAACTGAGCACCAGCCTCGTACCGTGCGTGTATGGTATTGCCCGGTGTTGCTCTCATAGTGTTCAGCGAAAGATGGCCGGAATTAGAGGCACGACAACTTTAGTACCATAAGTAGTCGTTCGCGAACAGCTATTGATGGTCTGAATGCCTATCCCTGTGTCTGAACGACTATCCACCCGCACGAACGACTACCAAACAATGCAAATGACTGTTTGCACGAACGCCTACCTCAACTACGCGGTCCCCCGGCGCATCAGATGCTATCAGATGTCACCATTTGTTTAACTTGCTTACCTTCTTCCTCACCTATTAATGAAGGTGAAAATAATCCTTCCATTTGTGACACTTACAACAGACAAGCAAGGTCGCATGAATGCAGAGAAGTGTTCAATGTAGTCTACGTCGCTACTAACAATGTTTTAAGACGAACGTACACGAATTTTGCGAGTGCGAGGCTCGTCAACTACATTCCGCATGTCCACTTCGTCCCTCGTACGTTTGCGGGTGGCTGGAGGCAGCGCAACCGCTGAATCCGATGAAGGCTGTGGCAGTGAGGGTGAGGGCACGGGGGGTAAAGTAGGCCAATTCTCGTGCAAAGTGGTATCCAGGGCCGATGCGGCCATTCCGGCGTCACCAACGAGAGGGGTGTTGAGATCGAGCGCAGTTCCGATGGTCAGCCACTCTAGCTCGAAACCGGAGCAGCCGTCAAGCAGCTTCATCAGTTCATCATCGGTAAAGGACGAGTAAGCTGGGAATTGCGCCGTTGGATCAACCATGAACAAGTTGGAGTCAAATTCCGCGCTCGTTTGAGGTGTCTACGGTTGTGTGTACTCGGGAACAGGGGAGGGATTACCATCACCAAACGACGCGAGGGAGGGGGTTTTCACAGGCAAAAAATCGCTTTCCAAGTCTACAGCTGTTTCCGGGTCAGAATAAACAATGGAGGCGAACAAACCACTAACCAAATAAGATTGGCAGAGGAGAGCTAATCGGCGATGACGGAATAGCCTAAGAGAATTGAGAACTTGAGTCAGCGAGTTCGCCTTCGGAATCTGATTTATCCGTGTCTGCGAAGGGATGTGAGAATACAAGAAAATATTCAAATAACGCCGAATTACCGTCTTCTGAGTGGGCGCTATTTCCAACGAGTTTGGGAATCAAAGACGCCGACCCAGCCTTGCTGGAACCGCTGTGGCGAGGCACGCGTCCGAGAGTTTTCTTCTGGGACTTGAGGTCCTTTAAACGTGCGGCTGCGGCTTTCTTGTCTTGGGTGAGCGTGGAAAGCTTCTCCTGCGTCTCAACAATGGCGTCACCGATGTCGGCGTGCTCCATTCTATATGATTGCCGTTTCCTGGAACGTGTCGCGTTCCGTCGGATCCGTACGTGATCGTGGTTGTTGCGGTTAGATAAAATACAAGTGTCGCGAGCGGCGCGGAGCGAGGCAGCTTTCTGTGCGTCGAATATGCGGGTCCTGGAATGTATTTTAGCCTTGACAATAAAAATGCAGAAAGGTACTTACGTGCGCACAGACTCGACCGGTAGAAGATTGACTTTCGTCGCCTGGTTAGTTGCCACGTGAGCGCTTTCTACAAGGTTGGTGTGGCTGGGCGATTGTTGCCAGTAGCCGAGTGGAAAACTAGAGAGGCTCTCGTTGAACCCAGGGAGCAGCCACGGGTATTGAGCCTTGTGCGTATACCAGTCTAATCATTTATAAGCACGTTGAAATCATATATTTGCTTGACACGTACCTCGCAGCTTCTTATTGTCGTGAGTCTTGCAGAACTGGTGCCAGTTTTCGATATCCGTCGGGTCTGAGAGACCACGAAAGCGATTGATATAATTTAAAGTTTCCTGACCGACCAGAGGAACGAGTTCATTGGTTGACCTGAAAAGAGTTCAACGCGAAATTTATTGATACGTTAATCTGTCCAAATACCTCTCGAAATGGACGGTGCAGAGTTTCAAAATCAACTGGACGAGCTGGTCAGGGTCGATGGAAGGGAAAAGAGCGCGGAGCGCCGGATCATCAAGAACCATCTTGGAAAGCCAAGCTCCGAGACCCTGCACTTGAGCCGCCTCCATGTCGAAATGGATTGAATACAGGTTACCCTTCGGATGGAATGCCTTAAACTGCACTGATTTTCCGGTTACTTGCTTCACGCTGCTGAAAAAGGCGTCGAAGAGGTGCGTGAATGCCTCCTTTGTGAACGAGTTCGTGTAGATGCGAGCAACAGTGACACCTGGGTAAAAATATTAGACAAATAATATCAACCGAGCAACACCTTACGTTCGATGGTCGGGGTATACCATATGGCGGCCTCCCACTCATCCATTTCCCCCTTAGTGCGTTTGAAAGTAATATCGCCCTCTAGATAACGGGCGCCGGCGTCGTGAATCAGAGCAGCCAACTCGGGGTTCATAGTCACCGCGATTTTCATCGCACCCTCCATCCGTATCTGGTGGACGTAGCGATCGCACATCGGACGTTTCTGGTCTTTCTCGTAGCCGGCGAGGATTCCTAAAAGCAAATTACTGTACTATTAAAATCAATTCGTCAGTCACGCGTCACGGGGGTGCTTGACGTGACGAATTTTGGAACCTTGTCACGCGTGACGGAGGCTCTTGACGAATATACTTGTCATCACGGTCGGTTCAGGGCTGCTCTGAGCAACTTTCCTTAGCTGCAGACACTCTCCCTACAATTTTCTCGCCATTCTCAAGGTTTCTTGTTTCAAACCTCACAAACATCGTGCTTCAGACCAAATTCAACTGAAGTTCAACGGTGAAAAAGGTGTTTTTTCCTGTTCAACAACAGATTGGCTCAAATAAATTTCTCAGATGATTCCTAACATCCTAATGGTTATTCTACCTGCCTTGCAACCCCTGGAATATTTCCAGGGGTTGACGAAATTTTGGGGGTTGTCACGCAGCTGGGGACCCTTTGACGAATTGA
The DNA here is from genome assembly GCA_029378395.1 of Mycena leptocephala. Lineage (NCBI taxonomy): Eukaryota > Fungi > Basidiomycota > Agaricomycetes > Agaricales > Mycenaceae > Mycena > Mycena leptocephala. The sequence continues at coordinate 78,926 of JARJLF010000276.1, read as the reverse complement.
CGAAATGATATTTCGGGTCACGCATCACACCCCTTGACGAATTGAATTTAATAGTACAGTAATACATGTATGAATCACATCAAGCGCTGACGTACCCACCCACAAAAGTCCGCCTGGAGATCCATCCGACTTGAGATTGGAAACCTCGTCGCGAAGGCGGCGGGTATCACGGAAAGCAGGGTGCTTAACGGCAAGGCTGGTGCCGAGCACAGCCTGGGTGGTCCGAGCTAGAACTGCGTGAGATGAAGGACCAGTTCGGTGTGCGTGAAAACGTATGGTTATTTAAATGGCCACCTGTTTCACCCAATATCCCGCTCGCAACCACGCACTTTTTGATGTCTTCCTTGGCTGCGTATCCCGGTTTTTCCATGGGCCAAGGCGGATGTGAATGAAGACCGCGGAAAATAACAACGCACTTCTGTACCGTTGGATCTTTTAAGGTATAGACGATTTTTTTGGCGGTACAGGGATGCCACAGCATCTTCCCGATGACGTTCTGGCCATCGTGGGGGTGGAAATGAGCTGCAAACGTGGTGAGAACTCCGTTCAGTTAAAAGAATTGAAGTTAATCACGGCATTCTGACTGTTTCCCATGCTGCGGATAGCAAAGTCGCGCGCAATACTTGTTGCCATCATCTCCCGCCTCAAGATCGGCGGGCGGGAGCGCGGTGCCATTCATGTATGCCACCAAATGAGTTTCGCCGACGTCGGCAGAAATAGCAGCATAATGATGCTCCCACTTCTCCGTCTCGAGCCAATGCGAGCAGCCGACAAACATAGACTTCCCCTCCTTGCTTGGGCTCTGAGAAAATCGTGCATAGCAGAAGGAAAATTTGATATTAATGAGAAGGCTTACGTCCTTTAAGTTTTTGAAAATTGGAATACCCATGCAGCCAGATTTCGGACAGCTGCGGCATTTATACCCTTGGATAACGCGAAAAAACCTGAAAAGGATTGTCATTTACCAAGACACGAAAGCTCACGATGCAGCCCTATCTATCTAATCCTGGAATTGTGCGCACAATTCCGCATCTATAGGCTTTTTTTGAGTTATAGATTTTACAAGTGCCAATTTCTCAGGGAATCATGTGCACAAATTGTGCGCATAATTCCTTGAGAAATGACCCTTTTCAAAAATGTTTCTGTGCAGAATTCCATCTATAAGGCCCCGGATGGCCTTATAGATGAAAATTCCTTTGACATGGCCATTTCCAGGGAATCATGCGCACAAAGGTTTTTAAAACAGGTGGCCTCTCAAAAAGGTTTGTGCGCATGATTCCTTGAGAAATGACCTCTGTGAAAAAATTTTGTGCGCAGAATTCCCTGAGAAATGACTGCCAAAGTCGGTCTTCTATAAGCTCCAGATCCCTCTAATAGATTTGGCATCTATAAGACCCAAAATGGTGTTATAGATGAAATTGGCATTGTAGATCTAGCCAGGAGGGAAAAAAATTAGAAGACAGTGGGGGATGAGGCGGAGACCAAGGGCATTATATCCAGAGAGCACAGTTTAGATTGAGCAGCAGATCCAGGGAGAATAGGCGCCAAAAAAGGTGGTAGAATACCATCACCTGTGATCAGCTAAATGTCAGAACATCTAGAAGCCAATAGAAGAGCAATAGATGGGCAAGAATCCAAAGAGCAGGAAGGAGATGGTGGTGGAAAGAAAGAAAGAGCGAGACAGTCACATGATGAAAGTCAACCAAATGATCGGCTAAGCACAGCAGCCGATATCACCGTGGTCACAATAGTGACTGATGTTCGTTGTAACGGGTATATAACCCCAGGGCCTACTCGACCTCTCCTGATCTTTAACCCCCACCATCTCCCTATCCTACAGCTCTGCTTATATAATCAATGGCTTCCCAGGTACACTGAGGGTATTTATATCATCTATAAGGCTGACCACGCCCTTATAGATACCAACCGCTGAAAGGCTTTCACTCTAGGTGCGGTAGAAACACTCTAATGCTATTCTAGCTCAATGGAAATATATCCACTAAACTATAACAACACTAAAACCAAACTACAACTCCAATCGTGACAATGAGTGAACAGCAGTGCATGTTCAGGGGTGAGAATCAAGTATTAGATTCTATAGTGCAGATGATTCGTTCAAGGAAGACAAGTAAAGTTGTACGAGGAAAGGATCTCCTCGGACACAGTCTATCAAGCTCCTCGGAAACCTTGACAAGTTTGACAAGCAATGGGGTGAACAGTAGGTGTGTGTTTTACAGTTCAGAGAACTGGTGTGTTTTTGTTCCGAAGAACGGGTTTGTGCTTTTCAGTGGGATAGCAATCCTCGACGGTCCACCGGGATATAAAGAGGAAGTGAGTTCGACTGCGACGGTCCGCTGAGTCTAGAATAGAAACATTGAGACGGTCCACCTCGGGTATGTACTCAAATGCGATTGAACGCGGATGGGTCTGTGAGATTCCAACGGTGTGCCAATCTATCTTTCCGAGTAACAAAGTACAGGTGCTTGTAGCAAATGTCCTTTAGAGCCAACACTGACCGAAACCTGTGACACTGTCCTGTGCCCCAGCTCCGGGTAGTTCGCTCCCTAACTAGGTAGGTATGTAGTCCTTTTATACAGTTTAAATGAGATGATAAATAAAGATTAGGTGACCTCAGAAAGGAACCCGAGCCACTGAGCACGCCATATGTCGTCTACCGATCATCCCTCTACGCCTATTGGTCCCTCGTAGTGATGCAGGTCAAAGCGCAGCTTCACAACCGGTTTGGTTGGAAATGATGTTCTTCGAGGAACGGAATAATCCCTCGTTCGACTCATCCCTTGGGTAGGTCTTCTTCGTCTAGTTCTCCTCGGTGAGGGTTCCCGTAATCTTGTAGTTCCTCTGCCCTTTGTAGGAGCCTAAATCCTGCCTGGACGAACCAGTGATTGAACCTTCTGATGCCAACTCGGCTTCTCCCGCTTCAGGTAGCCATCCGAGATTCGGTTGCCTTTCCGATGCTCGGCAGTCTTTCCGAGACAGCTGTCAAGCTAGGTCTGGGCCCCCGATCGTTGCTGATTCAAGATCACAGCTTTCTCTTAGAACACGTGATGCAATGCATCTACTGTCCGGTCAACACAACGCCAAATTGATGTCTCCTTGGAGGCGGGCCCAGGACTATGTCTGGTTACCCCGCAATGACTTTATAACCTCGTCTCTCCCTCTGAATCCAAGTCTAGTAAAACAGTGCTTCCGGTAAGACCTCGGGTACTGCCTGATTGTATCTGATTGAGTTTCCTCAGAGACTCGTGCTTCAATGCTTTCCAGGATTGTTGCAATGTTCTCCTCGGAGAGCCAATCTAAACTATGTGACTGGTAACTAGTCATTCGAGGCTCACGCTAGCTCATGTATATAAGGAAGTGTGCGTGTGTAGTATTCATGAAATACGGGAAATTGGTAAATTCCCTGCATAGACAGATACATGGCTTATCATCTCCCCCACCCTTTAATTTTGACTGTCCCCAGTCAACTATGTCCAATAAGTCATCACAGGTCTAAGTCCCATATTCAATTAAGCTTAACAGATTTCTCCGAGGAATTACTATTCGAGGCATATTACTGTCTCTCATAACATCTTCGAAATCTGCCAAGTCCCTTCCAAGTGTTTCCGCCGAAGCATACTCATATCGGGTAACACCGTCTGCCATTTTTGTCACATGGCCCTTTTAGCCGAGCCGCTCAATTAAAAGATCGGCACTTTGATCTGGCACCCACAACTGAATCGAGACATTTGGCCCCTATCCCCTCTTGACATTTGACTCCACCATCCTCCTAGCATTCCGACGATACCCAACTTTTCGTTGAGAGCTGCCATGGAAGAGGTACAAGAGCCCGCTCTTTCTCGTTTGTTCAAAGCATAACCCTGAATGAACTCTAAATTTAAATATAGTTCCCATTCAGTGCGCAGCCCCAAGAAGCGCATCGAACTTCTTCAATCAGTCCCTGCGCAGCCGTGCTCGCCCTTATATAACATATGAACATCACGCCAGCACCCATTTTTCTCCCTCTTTCCCCCACATCGCCATGTCTGCTCTCCACTGCACACTCTCTATCTCTGCACACTCCGTTTCAATTCTCCATCATGGGCCCTCGGGCCCGCGATGACGACGCTTCCAGCAACTCCTCTTTCTCGGTTCGTTCTTCCAACCGTGGCGACAATGAGCAGCCCAAGTCCCGGATTGGCATGTACCGTGGGAAGCCCTACTACATCTTCGATGAGGAGGGCCTTCCCTACGATCCGTGGTTCGACCTTCAACCCTCGAAGACGTTGCCGCTCCTCAAGCTTTTAGCCGATGGCAACCGCCTTGCTGGGCTTTCTAAAACCGACGACAGGCGCGCTGAAATTGCTGATTTATTTATCAAGAATCTCCCTCCACTCGTGCGTTGCCGATCACTCTTTACGAGCCATTCTGACTTTTTCTAGGACAGCATTTCGATCGCTGGAAGAGCACGGAACAACCGAAAGAAGTATGGATGCTTCTGTACCACGTCCGGACCCTCTTTCGTCGCCTTTCCCAGGAACAGGCTGCGATGTATGTTCCTACTTATGGCTGGTTCAAACCGCAGTCCGATCCGGAATACCAGGTGCGTTTCTAGCTGATCGTTTTCGTACGACTAACTTGTCCTCGAATAGGACCTTTACGCCGGCCCCAACTGGGAGATTCCCTCCGAGCTCAAGTTTATTCGCCCGGTGACACCACCAGCAGTCCCCAAGAGCCCATCGCCAACATTGAAAACACCGGGACCTTCGTCCTCGAAGCTTTCTTCTGTACTGCACGTCCTCGACAGTTCGTCCTCGCGCGAAGTCACTCCAGCAAGGGCGGGTCCTAATGCCCGTGGCCCTTCCATGAGGTTCCCGTGGCCCGTCGGCCCTCAACAACGTCACCCTATTCCGCCCGTTGCTTCCAGCGTTGCAGCTGCGCGTGGCAAGCCCATGCTTGGTAGCAAGGCTGCGGAAGTCCCCGAGGAAAATTCCCGCCGCACATCTCGGAGATCTGTCAAACAGATCACAGCACCGCCTGGTTTGTTCCATCATCTATCTCAGTCCAGTACTAACTCGCACCGCTTCCAGATGTTAAACCGAAAATTGCGCGTCCTAAAGGCCCCGCTATGTGGTCGAAGAAGAACCCGGCTGTGCAATCCTCCTCGAACGCCGCACCCGCTGCGCATTCTGATCATTCCGAGGACGAGCTCGCGACTTCTCCCATGTCCAAAGGTTCGTCTAACTTAATTTTCTAATTGGTTTTCTGACCCCCTCTCAAAGGCAAGTCGTCCTCCAAAGCCAAAAGCGCCTTCAAGTCCGCCTCAGTCATCGAGGACTCTGGGTCCGACTCTGTCCCATGCCAAGCTCCATCCAAGAAGCGCACATTCCAGGAAAGCGAGGGCGAACCCGAGGCTCCCACCCCTGAAAAAGGGAAGGGTAAGAAACCCGCTCGTTCCAAGAAGAAGCCCAAAGGCGGCCATGTCGAGGACTCCACCAATTACGCCCCTGAGCTGAAGTCCGATACCGAGTTCGATCAGACCCAGATGCAGGACACTACTTTTCCAAGTGCAGCGTTGATTGCACCCGCAGAAACCCGAGCCCGCGCCTGGCTACCTTGGCTTTTTCGACAAGCCTCTTTCCGCATGCCCATGTACTCAGCCTCAAATCGACGCCCTGCCCAAGGACGAGCAGTGGTTCTTTAACCCCAAGGCCAACACGCAGAATTCCTTCATTCGGGCCCCCGACGAGTCGACTCCCAACGCGCCGCTCGGACACCCCTGGTGGCCCTCGTTGACCACCAAATACCACGCCACCAATGGCCCGCCGGTCAAGGATAAAGATAACCAGTCCAACCGAGGCGTTCGGCTTCCGCCACTCGCAGAACGATTCCACCAACTCCCGCCGATGTCGAAAAAGCAGATCTCGGACATCACACTGAAACTTCTTGAGGACGTAAGTACTCAAGTCGTTTCCGAGGAGCTTTCTGACACTCGCTAGCCTGGCTTTTCGTGTCTCGAATGCATTCTCTTCAACCAATACTGCGAGTTCCGCGGTTGGAACTTCCAATGCACCACCTGCGAGTCGCAGAAGCGCAAGGGATGCTCGTTTCGGTCGAGCGAACTCTAACTCGAGCATTTCCGACTCGAGGCAGTGCCTTGGTTCGAACCGAGCCATCTCCGTAAGTCTTCATCTTATGCGTTCACACAAACTGACTTTGCTTTTTCCAGAGATCTTCCAGCGCATCGCCGACATGCAGGCTGCGTTTATCCGCGCTCATCGTTCCCAACAGATCGCCGCCGAGGACACCCTTGAGTTCAAGGAGAAGTTCCGAGAGCTCGTCCAACACGCCAACAAGACCATCGAGTTTATCGGTGCCGACCAATTCGAGTCTCGCTTCACGCCTGACAACTCCACGCCCTCGATGCGCGATCGCATGGCTCAGTGTGTCGAGAAGTTCAACAAGTCGTCCGCCTCGCTTTCCGCGCATCACCAACCCGGACATGTTGCAAAGTTCAACCCCCAGAAGTCCGCACACGACGACAACGATGTTTCTGGCTTCAAATTCCCGAGCTCAAAACCGTGCAAGGACACCCTTGCCGCACCGGAGGCACCACCCCAAGAAGAGGTTGACAGCTCCAAGCGCAGGGGCACTCGTAAGTCCTCGACGAACAACGCCTCCGCGGGCCCTTCCAAATCGATTTGAACGGTGAGCGGATTTTTAAGTTCCTCGTTGAACATCCTGACGTCTTTTTCCAGCAACCAACTTCAATAATAGGTGAATGGCACCTATTTCGTTAAGTCTCGGTTTGTGGCGAGGTGGAGTGTCGGTGAGCATTCAATCTTGTTTTTGTTTTCTATACTCGGACAATCTCGGATTTTATCGTTTAGTGTTCCACTGAATCGGTAGATAAAATCTTCAATCATCTTAGCTAGTTTTTCGCGATGTATTAGGCTACCTATCTTGGTGCGAATTCAAACATCTTCGAATCTTCTTTGTACAAGCTCCTTAAGTCTCCGGTGAAACTCTAAGTCTGAACTCGAACAGAGAATCTTCGTAGAAGCTGATCCTCAGTTTGGCCTCGGAAAGATCGGGTTAGAAATGGACCCCTGTCTCAGAGCGGCACCAAGTCTTTTCCGCTTTCCGCGTTTTGATCCGATCTGCATCCCTTTAAAAGGCGGCTGAAAACTTGGTTTTCTGTGAACCTCCTTCTACCATGTGCCTCGAAAGTGAGGAAGAGGAATATGCCCTCTACATGCTTGAGACCAATATCGTGAGTGGGCTCTTTCCCTCGGAGTCTTATTGACTAAGTCCCTTCAGCCCACCAACAAATGCGCCCAATGTCAAATCCTCGATCTCCCATGTGAGATCAAATCTCGGGGCTGAGCCTGTGTCCCTTGCGACTGTCACCTTGATCCTACTTGTTTCCTGATGGAAGTGACAAATTGGAACAAGTTTTACAAAGACGTCGGTGAAAAGATGCAACAGAGTATTTGCAACTTCTCCGAGGAACGTTACTCCTTCTGACAGATTTTCAGGTACTCCTTTCGGTCGTGACAAGTACCCCTTATCAGAGCTGCAGTCCTTCGTCCCGAACGTCTTCCGATACCTTCGCCGCTGTTATTACAACCGTACGCGCGACCAATACCGTGAACGACTTGCTAGCCTCGTAGACCGTCAAGCCGTGCTTGATATCTATGTCTCATGGTCGCGTCAATGTTATTCCGAGGGAGCGATCGCTTTAGTGGAGCGCCGTCTGGAAGGCCCCTTTTCGTAGTTCCCTCGATCGCTTGTACGTTTCTAGTGATATATTAGATAGGTTGCGCAAAAGCCGCACGAGCCGCATGCGGCTTTTTGTGCATTGTGCAAAGCCGCACGGCAAATTTAAAATCTGGGAGGTGTCAATTAACTATTGTAATCTAAGCTTACCTGAGGAAAAGGAGAGGTGTTGTGGGGAGATGGAAGATCCTCGGCACTGCCTCTGCTGCGTGGGAGACGTGAAAGTATGGGAAAAATGAGTGATGCCTTCATTATGCCTGAAAAATGCGGCCTCCCACAGGTGCACATCCAAAACGTAACACTCTTGAGAGTGGAATACAAGATTTAGGAGGCATTTAGTGGTAATTCAAAAGACAAGAACCAAGAACAGCGAAGAAAAAGCCACGGCCTTGCACAATGCACAAAAGCCGCATGCAGCTGGTGCGGCTTTTGCGCAACCTATCTATTTGTTGCACATGAAACCGCCCAAGTCTCCGAGGAACCAGTCCAGGTCCTTTTATTCGCGTTCACATCTGCAATGCCTCCATCATTCACTATGAACAACACGATCGAATCCAACATCACTGCTATGTCTCGTAACCTGGTCCCCACTATCGTGGACCGTACCAAGTTCTTTCCTGAATTAACCCTTATGTTTATTCAAGGCAAGGTTTGTCCTCGGAAAGCCCTTCCTCGAGAACATTACTCATTCTTCTCGTCTAGCCCGAGAAGGCCTGTGTTAAGTGCACCGAGAAAGGCTGTGGTTGCACCTTCGATGGGTGGTCCAACAACTGCCGCGAGTGCTGCCTTTCCATGACCACTGGCTGTACCTTCGCTTCGCTTTGGGAGTGGACCGAGTTTGTCAAGGCAGACAATAAGAAGACCATTGCCTATCTTAGTGCGTCTTTCTTTATTCTACTTGTTGCCCTACCGACTCTCTCGACAGAGACTCATACCGACTACAAGCGTCAGGTCGAGTTCGAGCGCTACACAGCGCTCTATCCTTTCGTGGGAGAGTACTTCCGTGCTAGTGCGGTTGCCAGCCCTTTCAAGACCCACTCCGCATTCGCAAACCTCGTCTCGTCCTTTGACACCGAGCTAGTCGTCACTCTGTTCAACCTCGCCAAGGAGTACGAGGCTTCCTCCGAGATCTGCGACACTTTGTTCGCTTCCCTCGTATGCTTCAACGCGTCGGTGGGACATGGCGACAACAAGGTCATCTTCAAGTATCAAGGAGAGGAAGGCGCTCTGAGCGTGGCCTCTGCCTTTCTGATTCCCGAACGCAGGGTGGACAACTCTACTTTCAGTGATTCCTCACTATCCGCAGAGGGTGAGCGTTGGTGAAATGGTGCATGCGAGTGAAGCATGTGGCGGGTACGTCCCGACGTATTCAAAAAATATCGGCAGCACCCTGGTGCGAGGCAGGGTGCGTTGCGTGGCTTGAAAGCTTTGCGCTTCAGCATACTGGATGGTGCAGGTGAAAAATGGGTGTCAGAAAAACCTCAAAGTCCGCTCGATATCTGAGGTCACGACGTTTCAAGGAGAAAAATTATACGGGCCGACATATGCTGTCGGCGCACGGTCACAAGATAGCTCGGGGGAGGAAACTCAGGTGTTTCAAGGGAAGATCGTTGCCTGGAGAAAATCATGCAGCAGCAACGAACCATACTCATCGGCTGCACGTGCATTTTTTCAGACTTGTGTCTTTTCGTTTCCCCCCACCATGGAAATGTCCTGCCCTGGGCTGATGACCCGCGAGAAGAATAAGAAAAATCATCCTGCTGTCAATGCGGGGGCCGATAAGAAGCGCCGTCGCATCGCACAGCTGCGCAAATGGAGCGGGCCCGCGACGACGAGACGACATCCAGGGCCCTAGCCAAACTCGAGGACGAAAAAGCCCTGAGGCGCCTCGTCGCTCTCGAAGATAAGCAGCGCGACGATGATATCTTGTATGCTAAATCCGCAAATCACCCCGCAGACTACCCTGTGAGATCCAGCCAGGCTATTGCCACAGCTGTGACGGGTAAGCCATAATCTTCACTTCTAACACCACTGCCAATTCACATTCTTGAGCAGGTGCGGCGAGCGGCGGGGCCGGGGACAATTCCGGCTCGGGGAATGATTGAAACCCGTATTCCCCCTCTGGCGAGGACAGCAGCGAGGAGCCTGCCTCCGAGCCCGATGCCAGCGAGGAAGATGCCACCGAGAAGAGAAAGAGAAAGCAGAAATGGGCCTCGACTTCCCGCAGCGACGTTCTCGGTGCTCGTAGAACTCAGGACAGGTCTGGAACGCCGGTGGTGGCTGTAGCTGACAAAGACCAGAAAAAGCGCAATGCCAAAGGGAAGTAGGTGCCTTTTGCTACATTCTATTCGTCTTGATAACAATTTTGAAGTGACGCAGACTCGGAGAAACCGAAGTGAAGGTGACGGTGAGCGCCAGTTTTCAGTTTATTGCGCCGCAACTCACATCTGTCATTATCAGGGCTCGCGACCGGTGATGCTGGCGGCTCTATCCCATCTGCTGCTATTCCACCCACCGTGGGCGTTGAGGCTGCAACCGCTCCCGACGCGGATGTAGCTGTCGCCGCTAAGACTGCCACGAAACCCCTCACGTTCAAGCTCGACCGCCCAGAGGGAATTGCTGCCTTCGTGGCGTGGGCACTGCAACCCCACGCATCCACCGGGACGATGGCCTTTCATTGGAAGACTTGGGGCAACGGCGTCGACAAAAAAGTATGTCAATTATAACAGCCTTACACCTTCTCATCCGTTCTTGCAGGGATTCCTCCCGTCTTATCTCATTGTCTACACGTACCCTTATCATTTGTCATGTTTGGAAACAATTCCGGGTGGGTACACACGGTTCCCTTCATTCCGATAAATCTGTTTGTGTTGTTTACGTTGGAAACTCTAGAAACCTTTGGTTTCCTTAGTTTCCATCGATCTCGTCGGTCGTAACCGACTTGTGTCTTGGTGTCCGAAACAGATATCCTTTGGATCTCTTAGTTTCGTACATAACAAACACTTGTTACGTCTTACAACGACTTCTTGGATTAAACTTTCTCCCAATCAACCTTTACAAGGCTCTGAATCAGGACTGACACTCGTCTGGTACCTCTGGAACGAACGTTACACCACGCTTGCTGCATACTATTGGTTGTTTGGGATTAGATTCGTCTGTTCCATCCGATTCTTTGGTTGTAGTATTTAGTTTTGGTTGTTTCTGTTAGTTTCCATCCTAGGTTCGGAGCTCACTTATCAGCGCGCGAGCTGGCATCGCGGGTGGATGGCCAGAGGCCATCTGAGCTACTCACGCTGCCAAGCATCTCCCAGGTACCTGCCTCCCCCGTTGCGGAGACGCGGACACAATGTGCAAGTGTGCGGTAGCGTTGCGGCTGCACTGGCAGTAGTGCCCAGTCTGGCATGCAGGCCAGATACGGACATGTACCATACACCTTGTTTCCCGGGCCGCTGTCCCAGACTGGAATTCCGAGCGGAAACAGAAACAGAATAACGCAGGCAGCGCATTTTGCGTCGAATTGCGTGTTTTACGCAATCATTCGCTTTTCTTAGATTTGATATTTAACGAGGTGTATCCTATATAGCGTCCCCGCAATCTATAATTTTTTCGCGAATTTAGACGCAGATTTTGTCGTTGTCGGCGACAACATTGAGAGCACTTTGATCGCTGTGTGCTAAATTTTGATCGCTGTTTGCTCAATTCAATGTTTGCTATTTGCTCAGTGCAGAGTATACTTAAAAAATCATGGAAATTTAGCAGGGTCCAACAGAACCCATTTCTCTGTTCCAAAGCTTTCATTGGCAGCCCAGGTACTACTCCTCAAGGTCTCAGCCTGGATGATCTCGGATTACCAAAGATGGATGATCAATTCAGTGTTTGCTATTTGATCAGAGCGGAAGTGTACGTTAAAAACCGTTGAAATTTATCACACAGGAGGCATCCGCCAGCGCTTATAGATCCATAAGCGGCAACCGCTTATGAGTGGCTTATGGGCCGCTTATGTGCGGCTTATTGAGTTTTGCTTTGTAATGAAAATTGATCTGGGCCATGTCCGAATCTGACTGGGTGCATTCTTTTTCAAAACTCAGGTATTTTCCCAGAGCAGTCTAGAGAAGGTCAAAATACACTGTTCCTCAAATTTGATAGCTGATTGAACATTCTTGAGAGTGAAAGCCCTGTCAAGAATTTGGCTGGCAGGGTATGTACATACCTGGGGAGAGTGAAAATTAACTCTGGGAAAAAAAATCAAACCAGGCTGAGGCAAAATGATCATTCTCAGTGATAATCCTCTCTGAGCCCATATGCTCAGGTCTGATCAGATCTGGTCCATATTCTGATCTTTTGATTGAAGATGTTAGTATTTTTGAATTTTTTGCCTTGCACTGATGAAGTACACTGAACCAATTTGATTCAAATACTGAGAGGTGATCATGACTTTCACTTTCAAGAGCTCAAGGTCTTTTATCAGAATCGCAATCCACTGACTAGAATTGCACATTGTTACCAGAATAATGACAGCCTTTCTGAATTTTATATGGTGTGTGGCTCTTCCAAAGTTGCAAGAGAACCAAAGAAGCATGCCCACGTAATTGGGTGTTCGGTCCTTGTCTCTGGGGAGGAAAGAACTTGTACACAAGTCCATGTGACAGTACACTGAACACAGTATGTAGCAAGATGGCAAGTACAATAAATAATCCCATGGTTGAAAGCTTTGCCACAAAGTATGTCTGACCACCGCCTGTTAGACTTATAATTAGAGCACCATCACTGGACATCCTCTTTAACTTGAAAGTGAAAGTCATGATCACCTCTCAGTATTTGAATAAAATTGGTTCAGTGTACTTCATCAGTGCAAGGCAAAAAATTCAAAAATACTAACATCTTCAATCGGGGGGTCAGAATATGGACCAGATCTGATCAGACCTGAGCATATGGGCCCAGAGAGGATTATCACTGAGAATGATCATTTTGCCTCAGCCTGGTTTGATTTTTTTTTCCCAGAGTTGATTTTCACTCTCTCCAGGTATGTACATACCCTGCCAGCCAAATTCTTGACAGGGCTTTCACTCTCAAGAATGTTCAATCAGCTATTAAATTTGAGGCACAGTGTATTTTGGCCTTCTCTAGACTGCTCTGGGAAAATACCTGATTTTGAAAAAGAATGCACCCAGCCAGATTCGAACACAGGCCAGATCAATTTTCATTACAAAGCAAAACACAATAAGCCGCACATAAGTGGCCCCTAAGCGCTGGCGGATGCCTCCTGTGTCAGGGTCCAACAGAACCCATTTCTCTTTTCCAAAGCCTTCATTGGCAGCCCAGGTACTATTCCTCAAGGTATCAGCTTGGATGATCTCGGATTAACAAAGATGGTTGATCAATTCCATGTTTGGTATTTGATCAGCGCGGAAGTGTACGTTAAAAATCATTGAAATTCATCAGGGTCCAACAGAACCTATTTGTCTTTTCCAAAGCCTTCATTGACACCTGGCAGTCATTCAGCTATTGTTTGCCATGCAATCATGCGCCCGACCTTTGCCAGTGCTCGTAATGGATCCAGGATATAAATGAACAGTTGCATGTGGGTGTAGAATCAATGAGGGCCTCAGAGTCAACAGGACCTGACAACACTCAGGTCTTCCCGTGTGCTTTTCGCGCTACCAAAGGGTGAAGTTTCCAACAGTCTGAGGATTCTCTCATCCACACACTTCCTCCCGGTTGCTCTCGGTACCAGGCATAAACTTCAATCAATTGACAAGGATAAAAATGGTTACAGCTGCAACTGGCGAAATCTGTTGATGGCTTTAATCTCCCTGTTTTCGTGTCTCCGAATGTTGAGATCAGCCAATCCCAACATGACCAGGTCAACAAGCCACTCCAGGCCTAATGCCAGGCAGTGCCCCTCGTCATTCCGCTCAGGGCATGGTCGGTTGGACCAGACAGGGCATGTATTCTTCTGACCGAGTAGATCACCCATCTGGGCTGAGACCACTCTGGCGACCGTGTGGTGTCTCATTTCGACGGGGCCAATGCTGGGCTCCCCAATAATGTAGACTTTGGGACAACGGGAGTGTGCCCCAGACAGAGGATGAAAGAGCATGACGATATTGACATGCAAGCTCTTCAGCCACATCTCGATCGTGTGTTACTGAGCATTTCTGGCGTCGATATTCGGTAAACTGCTTGAATGTGGAGAATGCATGGAGACGCTTGATGGTACATGCTTTCTTCTCCCATCTGTCGCGAAAGAGGAAGGGTTTCGGATAAACCTATATATCTTACCCTGGAATTGTGCGGAATTGTGCATAATTCTCTGAAAAAAACTCTAGCGGCATTCCCCATGAGTAGCATGGGAGTCATAAGGTTTGAATTCCTATCCATCTTTATGAAGTAAAATCAGAACCCAAGGTAAAAGACAAATTGCTCAGATTTCAAAACCTGTTGATAGCGGCATTCCCCGTGAGTAGCATGGGTCATCAAGTGTGTTCCGGCTCAGTGGCAGTGTATAATAGCATCAAATGGAAATGCGATGCCATCAGTCTGGCTGCGGATCAGAAGAAGCGCCAAAAAGCCAAGTGGTTCAATTCCACTGAACCTAGTATGTCTGCATACATCTGTGAACCTGGTTCTACACATCGACTTGGTATCCAGTCTGATTTATGCCTGCTGTTCTTCAGTGAAAGTATACCATCCCCGATACCTCCAAATGTAAACTGTTTAGGCAATTCCTATCCATCTTATGGAGTAAAATTGGAACACTAGGTAAAAGACAAATTCCTGTTGAGTGTAACGTTATTCGAGTCCTAAAACTCCAGCAGCATTTACGGTGAGTCATCAAGGCTGTGCCGTCCCAATGGCAGTGTACAATAGCATCAACTGGAAATGTGATGCCATCAGTCTGGCTGGCTGCAGAGGGGATAAAGCCGCAAATACCCAAGTGCCTCGACACAGTTGTAATCTGACCAAGTCAGTGTTCACAATTCTTGGAATTTTCTCTCACTGAGATGGGCAATGAACATCCCTTTGAATTATAGGTTTTTGGAACGTCTAAATAAAATTGAGGGGTCACCGTCACCCGAACACTAGGTCGGATTACTACAGTGGGAGCATAAGTGGCCCCTACTTTCACTGGTTGAAACCCACTCCAAGGGATGTGTCATGCAGGGGGACGTTCAGAGAGCCGGCGAAGCCACCAGTGACTCATGTTGAAGGTTTTCCGGCAGTGAGTCATTCTGGTGCTTCCGCTCCGAAATGACTCAGTACCTAACCCGATTTGAAGACCTGGGCTCAAGTGCTTGGCCCAGAGGGGTAACGGATGGGGGGGGCCATCCGGGGGATCATATGGGTAGGAAGCCCATGGGCAGATGGAAGATCAGAGGTATGAACCGCAGGATGTGCGGAAAGAGCTTAGGTCCGCAGCCGCCTGAATGGCAGTATGTAGAGCCCCTCGAGTAGAGCGTAACCAAGGAACGAAGGAATCTAAATAAGAGCCAGGAATAACACGGGAAAATAAAATTGAGAAAAGACACAGCTCCGCATGGTCCACCGTGTTCTGATCCGTTCATCCTGGCGTCGGGGTTCGCGAAGGTATGGTTTTGTAGTCTGTGTGGAAAGCAAGGGCGACGGATGAGAATGAATGAGTAGAACGTGGAGAGGAATAAAATAAGGGTGCAGGAATAAATGAGTCGCGGAGCGTGGGTGTGACGACGGGTGGAATATAATTCACCGGCGCGCTGCGGGAAGACAGTTTCGCATGAAGCGGAAAGGATGGGTACCAGGAAGTAAAATCCAGCACAGCAACAGAAAGCGCAGGGAAGGAAAATAGAAGGGATTCGAGAGAATACCCGGTCCGTCGGCAGGTCGAGCAGCAGCGTGAAGTCCCACATCGCATCATGAAATCCAACTACAGACCACAAGTTTGGGTTCAGCACAGGCGCCAGGCAAAGCGGTGCGGAATACGCCACGGGTGCTTTCGCAGTATTCCGCCGAAGAGGCTGAAGAACGCCTGCGATGCGCACAGATATAAATCGCTGGTGGGAACCAGAAGCCTTCGCGCTTTTCCGTGTGTCCGACTGGAGTTCTTTTGTGTTTTTGAGCATCGCCGCGGTCTACATTTCCCAACAATACCGAATTTGGAGCAATTTCCCTCGATGCAGCCGAAGAATCTGACAACTTAGCATATATCCAGAGCATACTGGTGACACATTCTGCATGATATCTGAAACACCTGTCTTAGATATTTTAAGCAATTTTTGGATTTTCCAGCAGCGAGTGCAGACATAACATTTAGAGTATCTTTTGCATATCCTCCTAAGCGAGGAAGCGACCCCTGACACCGCATCCAGCAACACACTGTTCCAAGGCCTAAACACACTCCAAACACCTGTTGGAGGGAATTAGCAACAAGTCGCGTCTGACAGCGAGATGTCAGCATGAGAGATCAATGGAGTAGGCACCTGTGCTTGTTGGACACTCGACGCATAAACATCAATACTTTCATCATGCCGACTGCGTCTTTCTGGACCATGTTCACCTCTGAAACAGTGCCAGTGAATATCTAGAGCTCTTTCTTAAGTCAGATATGTCTTTTAGATTCGCACCTCAGAGATATTGCACTCCTCGGATGTGCATCAACCGGACGCCGAGTCGCGGCCCCTCTCCCTCTCGCACAACATTGATAGTCCAAGAGCCACGATGAGCCCAAATTTGACGAGCATCAGCAGTTTCCAGCAATGAGAGGGGGAAGGCATCTGGGTATCGAGAGCGAGTTCTACGGGATCTTCATCGTGGGTCATTGAGTCTGGAATCGGAAGAGCAAGGCATCAGGGAGTCAATTAGTAAGGCGAACTTTCTGACGCACCGTCGTTCATCCTTGATTCGGACATCAAGTCCAAATCGTGGTGCGTGGGGACTTGATGACCGCTTGCGGGATAGCCGTCTTTATCAATATCCCCATCGACTAAGCGTGGGTCTCGGTAACATAAATTAAAAGTAGGGGTCCTGCGTACCGTGCGCAGATAGAGGGTTACGTCCGTGAGACTGCTGGTACAGCGGATAGCCGAGATGGTGTGCCAACTGCTGGCTTTCAGGGTCAAAACCTTTCCCTTGGTGGAATTGCCGAAGCCCATCGTAGACGGTCCGATCCCAGGAGTATCCCTCAGCCTCAATCTTCACCGTGATGGAGGGGAGTCCGAGATGGGTGGCCTCTTCTGAGTTCAGACGTTGGACTCCCTTTGGGTCCAATGACCAATAATATGCTGCGCACTCAGAGGCATGGGATGGCATGCGCGAGACGCCCTTCTGGAAGTCTGAGGGGGACACAGAAATAAAAAAATGGCGGATGTGATGTTTCCGGATCCAGAAACTTCGAGCCGGTATTTGACTTCCCCAATGAGGACTGTTGAAACGAATAGACTAATTGTTATTCGTATCACGGGCTTGAGACGCACCATAATCCTCATAGTCGGAAGTTGTACCGAGACGATGGAATAGGTGATTAGCCTGAGTAAGCCACCATCTCTTTGAGTCACCGTGACCCGCGGCCAACATCCGGCATACAAGATATCTGCCAGCGGCCGTGACAGCAGATGCGGCTACACTTCAAAAAGGGTGCATCATTGAGATGGGACATGGGTCGGCAAGGATCAGCGTACCGAGTCCAGCCATTCTCTATAAGTACACACCCTTCACTAGAGCTAAGTCCCGAAATATACCAATTGCCAGCATCAGGCTCTTTCTCAGAGAAGCATGCAATCTCGGGCGCGTCTTCGAATTTGGATCCCTGGGGGCAGCGGTATATCGTTCCCGGTTTGACGAAGTGCTGTGCATAAAGTGAGAATAATCGAATCTCTCCCAGATACCAGTCACAAATGTGATGATAGTCGTCGAACACCAATGAATCAATGATCTCGGAGACCGGATGTGCGTCCAAGGACGATATGACAGCACCGGATCGTGGATATTTGGAGATGTGCCTCTGAGATAAGCAGCGGGAGAATTCAACGCTGACGCCACCGGTTGAAGGTCGTATCCAGATTGTGCACTCGGGGGCGAGCTAAAACCAGAGGCGTAAGACAGGGAACGGGGTATGGATATCAGTACAGACCTGGGCCCGGCCTAACACAGATAGTAAATAGTCGTTTGCCTTCTGGGAATGGGGTGTTTCAATTACGTAGAACTATATTTCAGCCAGGCTCTCACCGTGAATTCCGCCTCCTGAGAATTTCATGGATGCATGGACAAAGTGTAAGGTGGTGACATACCATGGATAGGCAAAAAATAACGACCCGTAGGGGTGAGCCACGATAGTTCTTGATCATTTGACTCGCAAGCACCAGGTCTCTCATTTGTCACATTTACAATGACGTGAATTTTGGCAGAAAATTGTGCCCACCATCATGATAGACCGCCGCATGTAGCCCCGGCGATTTCACAGTGCCAAACAGTTGAACAATACCGGGATGACTTGAATAGAGTGTAAATCGTCTTGCAAGTTTCTTACACAGACCCGCACCGAAGCCACTGATATTTTGCGATATCTTCCCGCCATTCCTGTCAAGGCGAATCAAAAAGGATTTACATAGATTATAGTGAACGCACGTCCTCAGCCGTGTTGCCCTCGTACACGGCCACGGTCATCGGCGACATGCAGCCATGGATTCGGGCGGAGTACATCTTCCGCACGGTGCCGCGTCCATTTCGCCAAAATACCGTATCAGATCCATGGTACAAGCACATTTCATGGCGCAGATCGAGATCCCCTAATGGGATCATTCGAAAATCTCGCAGCGAAACATGAAGATATTCCCATCTGCAGCAGGAAATGAAACGCACCCAAGGGGCCAGGTGAGGTAGAATTGTGAATTTGCGTGACATTGCTTGTGAAAACGCCGCCAGAGATAGTCACGTTCCGCGACCGCGTAAAAAAGGCTCCGGCGCATCTGCTAAGCGTCGTGAGATAAACAGTCAGAGTAGATGGATACGCACGGTGCAGAGGGGCCTTCAGTGGCCGTGCATTCGGACGTGAAGTTAGCATCCAAATGAATATCATCGTTCATGGTGCGGCGAGGATAGGAGGAGAGATGTTGGGCGCCGGACGTGGCAGTTTTCGCCGCAGGCTTTAAGAGGCCCTAAATGAATCATCAGCCGTTGCCGCAGCCTTTTCATTTCCCGTGCTGCTCTGTGCGCACGCAATGCTGCGGCGTGCTACATTTCAAGGAGATTATCCATGGCGTACGTATCCTTCCGTTCTTTCCTTGGCCCGTTTGAGTGAAATAGATTTCTGACATCAAAATGAATGTAACATGTCTCGTCTTACAATCAGCGTTCGGCACGGAGGACAAGTAATCTGGGTATCCTCCGTGGCATAGATACATGTGCATATCAGAGACAGGCACGAGACAAGTGGCTCTCGGATTCTTTCCCCCGAAACACCACACCGCACAAACACCACCCACCTCGCCTCCGCGGAGTCCGCACTCCCGCCTTGTGCCGCCACCGGTGTTTCTCTGTTTCAGCACCTGCGTCCACCCACTCTACCGGTGTCTAAGCCCCGAGCTTATCTACTACTGTGCCATTTCGACCGTAGATTCAGGTGACGGTCACAACCAACTTTTTTTTGATGTGTGTAAAAATCGCCTTATGTACACGTAACGAATTTTCTCGGGAGGCTGTTTGCATCGTGCCTCGACAGTGACCTCGACCCGTACTCGCTCAAAGCTTTCCGCATCTCGGTGTGCCTAGACTATTGGGTGGATCAACACCGTATTGCCGACTGTATGGGCGCCGATCGAGTCGCGTCGATGTCTAATTTAGAGTCCGCGTGGGAAGCGAGGGCGAGTTGCAATTGCGCAATCTCCGCGCTTCGATATCGCAATCACCGGTCTTCGTGAATGGGGCTGATCTGCAAGTTCTGGCTCCGCTACAGGAAATGCATCAAAGGCCCTCCTGTTGGCACATATTCTATCTCATATGGACCGCGAGCATCGTGCCGCTGTTGATATGTTTATACATTCCACACTTGACACCTTCCCTCGGTTACAAAAGCCGCCGAAATGAGCCTGGAGAATCCGCGTGGTTCACCTGAAGGAGACAATCGCGAAGCTGAAGTCGAACTGCCTTTCCGAAACGGCGTGTGCAAAAGGTGCTTGGGCATGCTTCTATATATCTTGGCGGGTGATAAGGTGGACGTCGTTCATAACCAACCCACCCCACGTGATTTCCAAATCGGGCTGATGGGCGTCTGAGGGCCAAAGGTGTTCAATTTACTGGCATAGTGGCACTTTTACCCACCAAATAAATACGAAGATCTGTTATAATGCCAGCTAACTCGTCGAATATGGCTCCATATAATTTTTGAAAAGGTATTGAGATTGCTGAAAGCGAAATACCGGAATTTTGGTAGTAATTCGCTTTCAACTGATCAGTAACCTCAAGATATCGGCCCAAAAAAATCTGATGCATTACTAAAGACCATATAGAGAGTTCTTCGTATTTAAAATAAGCATATTGTGTCCTGATGCTCCGGAATTCGGGCAAAATGGATGGCAAAAGTCCCATCAGCCCAATTTGGAAATCACGTGAGGTGGGTTGGTTATGAATGATGTCCACCTTATCAGCCAGCATACCTTCCAGACATGGGCAGTGTGAAAGTTAAGTCATATGGGTGTTTATATCTCAGGACATCCGTGTCCGCTTGAGCGTACACCGAGTCTTTTCCGACGTATTCAGGATAAAATTGGTCAATTTCGGCTCCGCCATACATCAATTTCTAGCTTTATTAGATATGAAAACCACGATGCAACCTTGAGGATAGGTACCATCGGGAACGGCCGCACACCGGCCTGGAGATTTTGCGTTTTGCATTCGCACAAAGAGAGCTTGGATTCCGGCACTACCGCTTGAACGTGCACCGAGTCTTTTCCGAGCTATTCACGATAAAATTGATCAATTTCGGCTCCACCATACATCAATTTCTAACTTTATTAGATGTGAAAACATGTGGAAACCACGAGGCGGCCTTGAGCCCCGGGAACGGCCGGACACATCATTAGTATTACCGCAGCCTGGGGGCATTACGCGGGAAGCTCACTCACGTTCTGCACAGAACCGGCGACGCCGAGGCAGGCGGAGATTAGTTCAAGATTAGTTCCAAACGGGGTGAGATCTAATGGGAGCTGTCATTCATCTGACACTTGTCCCGGGTGCTAACGCCGATCCTACCAGCGACGCTAGTCCCCACTACCCTCCAATCCAACCCACGCACGACTCATTCACGACCGCCGACTTCATCAGCAAAACAAAACATGTCTGGCTGATCTGACACCAGACCAACCAAGCGCGCCATGCCGCCAGAATTGCATCTGGCGGCATAATGACACGCCTAACGCCATAATCAGTTATGGCGCCAGAACGTCTCCAGAACCTTATTTCTGACCACAGTTCATGTTAACAATCTAGATGGCATTGATTCATAAACATAGAAAACATCTGTATTCACAATAAAATGTAGCTACGACATGAATCTTGCACGAAGGTCTGTGTCCTCCCGTGGCCATATGACCCGCCGCGCTATCTGCCGAGGCCAATTTCGACGTGGCCGCCGCCAACCCGACGTACCCCTTCTCGACAGCGACGCCGTGCACCACGACGCCAATCAGTGCCTTTGATAAATAATCAATAAACGAGCAGTAGAGACAAGAAAACCGACACATCTAGAACCTAACCGGACTTGCATTGCCAACACAAAAGTAAGGGTAACCTGTCGGAAGGTGCTCGAGATCCAAGCACGGCTAGAAGAGGTCGAAAAGAATATCGACATGATGACTTGGAGTAGAGATCTTGCGGTGATGAAAGAAGTGAATAGCGAATCTTGAGTGCGGGGATTGTGTACATGCTTGAAACCTTGAGATATTTGATACTTGACAACTTGGGGACCTGAGATTTGAAGGCTTAAAGGCTTGAGGCTTGAGATATTGAAGCATGAGGCTTGAGGTTTTGAAACTTGAAGAGTTCAGGCACGAGAGGAACAACGAGCCAGAATTGCGTAGCAGCGCTGCTGGCCTTTGAAATATGGCATCGGGGAGCATCCTGAAGAAGACTTTTCCTCTAGGCATAGGCAAGAGTACGAGAGGAGTGGGAGAGGAGCAGGGAGGAGCGTCGAGGAAGAGGACGTCGATCGTGAGGATGGTGATGGTGGAGGGAAGACGACATCGAAATCAACCATCAACACGAGACACGTGGTGTGCACGGACCTTCCGCAGTTGATGCCAACACTGATGTAGGACTTCAAAGTTTTCTTCCGCAAACGCTGCGTCTACGTTGCCGCGGTGAGCATTGAACGAGCCAGCACGGAACTATTTGATTTTAAGAGCTAGATCTAATCTGAACGGTCCGCAAATTGTTCCTGGGTCTAGAAACTGGCTGGGTGGAAAATTCTGACAGCTCATGGCAGTCTGGCTGGTCTGGCTGCCATACAAGCCAGACTAATCAGACGTGGCCAGACGACACCATGGCTGCCAGAGAAATACTGTTTTGCTGATGTTCCGTCTTCCGGTATGCAGCTCCGCAGATGGATTGCTTGCGGCGGAGGGTGTAGCACCGCTTGAATTGCGGGAAGATATACATCCAGTGCTTCCACACGCATTCACTCTCCCATCCTGCTCATGCTGGCGTCTCGCTGCGTTAGATCTCGCTCCACTTCTGGTCCGGAGCACGCGATGCACCCACCTCACGCTCGTCGCGTCCCTCGTCTGCGCGCTAGTGCGCGTCCCTCGCTCTCACTTCTGCTCCCCGCCGCCACTCGTCTCCATCCCACCATGTTCTCGCACCCTCACTTCGTCCCCGCAACCGACCCCTGCCCCAAATCCGTGCACCGACTCGTGCCTCCTCACTCTCCCTTAGCCTCGCCCTTACGCCCTCCAGCAGCCGTTTCTCCCGACCGCGCGCCTACGCTGATTTTGTGGTCGCCATTGGACGACCTGCGCCACTAGCAGCCACCCACTCGCACGTCCGGACGTACGAGCAACACGGGCTCTGGCTCGCCCTTCGTCCGCGCTCTTGCGCTCGCACATGCGCCGGTGAATGTTGTGGCGGCGCGGGAGATGTACCGAGGCAGGGGCGAGGCGACAAGGGGAGATTCTGTTTCTCCACGCGCTCCGTCCGAGCGCCTCGACCGTATTCGCCACCCTTAGTTCGCCCCCTATCCATGCCACATTCACCACGCACGATTCCGCGCAGTCCCACCGCCACCATTTGACGAGTGCGGTCAGATGAATCCCCAGCATGCTGTGCACCACCACCGGCGTGCCCAGCCACCCTGACGACTATTTGCCATTGCACACGCTGCTGTCCCTTACCCCGCGCCTTTACCGAAGCATCGTCAATGGAGCATACCTGTCCCTGACGCCCGCATCTCGCCCGTGCCCCGCCATCAAGGTATGTCGTTCGTTCCTTCCTGTTCATCCCCGGCGCCCTTATGCTCTTTTTCTCCCTCACTAACCTCTTTACAGCTCCACACGTTCTCGAACCCTCCCACACACACGTCGTCTCTCCGCCCACGCGGCTCGGCTACAGCAAGTACTCCCGCTCGCCCATCCAACGACGCCTCTCCCACTGCGTCTTTGCCGAGCGCACGCGCAATCACCATCCACCCGCACCCCACTTCGATACAGTCTACATGCTCGCAGAATACGCATGCCGCGTACAAGAACCCGGCTGCGTCCTCGACACCCGCTCATGCCACGGCTGCGTCCTTGTTTACTGCCCACGCCGCGCACCACGATCCTGCAGCTCGAGCCCTTCGCCACGCACGCGCCCCGCTGCATATCTACGAGCCTTCCGCTCGTCGGTGGCCGCACATCCATTCTCATTCTCACACCGCACGCGTAACCTGCGAATGACTCGGCAGCGACTCAACGCTCACCTGCAGTCTTACGTGTGCGCCACGTCGGAACCTGCCGCGCGCATTCCACGCAGTCGCATCCTTCGTCGTGGTGGACATCCGCGTTCGCGAGAGAGCCAGCAAGCTGCGCCCACCCACCCGAATCCCGCTAGCTCCCCAACGCGTCGCATCTGTGCTCCACTTCCCAGTACATCACATCCCCTACTCTTATCGCGAACTCCCGATCTTTCAAGTTGTTTCGACGATCTTTTCCCAGTCTCTCATACTTTACCGGTTTATCAGATATTCAATGTCCTGCTGAGTTCATTTGCCCTGGACAAAGTTGTCTACAGTCGTCAATGAATGAATTCCGGCGGCTTCCTGCAAGTCCAAATAAAAATGAAAAATGAAAAATAACACTATCCTTTCAACTTCAAGGAAGCGGGCCTTGTGTAGATTCGCTGCATCACGACATTATAGTTCTCATGAAGGTTCTTTGGCAGGTCTGAGAATTTCCCGAACCGTCCTTATGGCATTCTTTGTGCTGAAAGATTCGATGTGAAGTTTGGCGAGATGGCCAGAGCCATGCCTGTGGCGATTTGAAAGGAGAAAAAGAAAGGGACGATCAGCGTTACGTCGCCGCTCGGTTTTTTGGGGCGCCAGTAGGTTGTAACTTCTGGGTTGAGTTGGCCGACTTGGATATGATACATCTTCAGCGTTCAAACGCAGAGTCACGTCGATCTCCGAGCATCCCGAGGCTGAGTCGGAAGCCGTGGCAGCTGCGCGAGGAGTTATATGTATGTCGGCGACCGTCGATTACAAGAGCAGCATTGTAGAGCACTCGTCCTTGCATTCACTGTGTTCCGGCCCCCACTGGACAGACCTCTGTCCCCCCTCGTCCAGCTGTGGCTATATCTGTCTACCCCCTGCCAAACTCTGTCTATGGGGGTAGACAGAGGGTTGTGGACACATGTCTGTCCCCGCTTGTCCAGCTGTGGCTATATGTGTATATGTCATGTGGACACACAGCTACCAGAGTCTATGTCTGTCTACGTGCGTCTACGCATTCACTCAACTGTTGTGATTTTTTTGCTCAATGTAGGTCTACCTCTGGCTATGTTGGTCTTTACGTTGGTCCACCCTCTGTCCATGTCGGTCGACTCACGTAGACAGATACAACGAACGTAGACATACCATGTCTACGTGGTGTAGCCATACGTAGCCACATAGCCAGACTGCCTTGTCTAGGGCTCTGTCTATGCATATAGCCAGACCCTCTGTCCATTGGGGGCTGGAACGCAGTGATTGAGTGATATTTATCCGCAGATTCGAGGGCGAGCAAGGCATTAGCGGTGAAGGAGGATGAACTATTGCCAGACTCCTGGCAAATTCCGCTTTCTTTGGATAAATTGACGGGTTACATAAATGCACACTTACAAGTTGCCGCTTGGTCTCGGCGAATGGACGTTCCAGAAGATCCCGTGCCAATGCTCTACCTTCCCTGGCCGTTTTCTGGAAGCCAGCACCAGGCATCCACTCTGGAATGTATTTTAGGATTGGAATGGAGTCCTTGTTCACAATGGGCACAATGTTGAGATTGCAATGAATGGTACTCACTACAAAGAATCTTCCGGGCACTGCGGCGGCTGAGATCAACTGGATTGCCTGATCGGAGAGGGTAATATACGGGTCATCGACAGGGAAGACATTGATTCCATACGCGATTCCGAGGATGGTTTCACCTTCCATGCTTCAATTTCCAATCAGAGCTCGAGAAAGATGATAATATTGCCTTGAAATCGTACCGTCTAAGATGCACCAGCCACTTGTCGGGGTTACGGAAGAGACGACGCAGAAAACTATGGGTGGCCATGCGTAGCAGAGGAAGAAAGCTTTGGGGGGGGGGATTTATTATACTCACGTGGTCCAAATGTCTGAACAACGAGTTTACCGAAGACAAACGAGTAGCAATGTACAGGTGGTTATCCTTACATATAACTACAGGATGCCAACGGAGCACACACCATTCCAGGGGGTCGTACCACTCAAGCGTGCTGTGGGCTGGCTGGCCGCTTGTATGGCAGGATGGGCAGATGTAACCCAGTGGGACCCAGATCGAGTTCTCTCTCTCCAGGTATAATTCCCCACCCTCCACCAGTCCACAGCACACCGTTGTAATAGTGTCCCTTTGCAGAATGCATGCACAGAGAACCACAAATTGGTGTGTTCAACTTCCGAGGAAGGTCCACTGCCAATGCAACTCGGCGTGTTCAACTTCCGAAGAAGGTCCACAGCCGATTAGGAATTGGATAAAATAAAGAGTCAGTCTGAGAAATGATCTGACCAGCCGAGAATACCTGAGTGAATCCTAAACCACAACCGGGTCAAGCACCAAAGAATGTTCCGAAGTATCACATTGAGCCGGATACACATAGTCATTCAATACATATTTAGCAGCGACTACTTTGCACCCGCAAATACTTGGCCACGTGAGTGATAAACACTGCGCTGGCCGGTAAGGGGCCCTCGCGGATGCGGCGCAGACACAGATTCTTGAGCAGGTCCAGCCGATGGCATCTCTCGCATCCCTATCGCCCGAGCGCCGGTTTCCCACATAGCAATTAGAGCCTTCACATCACTGGATGAATCCAGGGTCACGCGCAGGTGATACTCATACACTGGGTCAAGAATGACGTCGTAGCGGGAGAGGATGAATGTGGGCAGCGCTTCGTCAATCAGGGACTTGAAGAACTCGCGGGGAGCCAAGGGTGAAGATGGGAGCGGTCCCATGGTCATGAAACCTTCGATTTTGGGGCGTTTAGCCACGGGGCCGGCCACAGGGGAGCGAGCGCGAACAGTGTAGGTGGGAAGACTTTTAGTGGGTGCGGACGAGACACGGGGCAGCTCTGTATTCCGACGGCCCGGGGAACGTTCACGGATGCGAAGTGGCGGGGCGGGAGCACCGAGTTCTAGCCGTGCGATGGTAAGCTGTAAATCAGACAGAGTATTCTGGAGCTCGGTATGATCCGACTGAATTTTGGCCATGATTTTCGCCTGTTTTTCGGCTTGGAAGCGGATCTCGGCATTCAGTTTGTCGCGATCACTTGTAATGTCCTGGAAACGAGACGCGAGTGCTGTGCTCAGCGCAGCGACGGTCAGGGCTCCAGAGGAAGGAACCCGGACTTCGAGAGCAGAAACTCGTTCCACCGCGTCATCGACGTCTGAGCTGACCGCTCTCTCAAACTGTTCCAGAGAGCGAACACGGTCAAACAATTCCTGGAGGTCCTCCTCCAGGGATGGTTCCGACGGGGCATGAGCGGAGAGATCCGATGGCACACGACTGGCCGAGCGCGCGATAGGAGTGGGGGAATGCATGACAGGACTAGGGGAATGAGATGCACGGTGATCCAGGGGGCCCGATGTGGCGCCCAGGCGAACCTCGACAGTGAGTTTCTCGAGATCAAGGGCAAGCTTGCCCACTATGGTCTCGGTTACGCGCGTGGCGTCGGCGAGGATCTCGAGGTTTTTCGTTGCGCGCTTCGCCATCGCGCCTTGGGTCTCGGAAGGGGAGTAGGTATCATGCCAAAGTGCTCAGCGGTTGTAACGGGGGAAGGGGGCGGGCTATCGTTGCCCGATTCAGCAACCTGTTCATCCGAGGACACCGGAGTCGCGGTCACGGGAGCAGCGGCAACGGATCTGGCCATCACATTAGGCAATGTCGTGGAACGGGTGATGGGGCGTCCCGTGGTGGCAGGACCAAGAGGTGGACCATTAGCACTACCGAAGATGGACCTGGCCGGCAGATCTGGGAGGGTGGATTGGTTTCCAGAAGCAATGCCCCCATTATTGGCCAAGAGCATACCCTGTACATTCTCCAGACCAGCTGAATGACCGCCGACAGGCCCTTTTGTTGATGTACGGGGCGGAATGTATCGAGATTTTTGTGGGCAGAGCCCTTGTTCGAGTCGTCGGTCGCGTCGGACCTCTGGGTAGGAGCGCCATTCCACCAGCAAGGGTCTGGAGGAAAGGAGGGGCAGCGGATAACCCAGGGCCAGACAGGGGGAATGAGAGGGGGTTCCACATAAGACAGTGAAGTCGTAAAAAAAAAAAAAAAAAAAAAAAAAAAAAAAAAAAAAAAAACAAAGACAGTGAGATCGTACAGGTGGTTATGGGGTGAAGTGAAGAGAGAGGGAAAAGAGGAAAAGACGGAGACCAATCAATCAGATGGGTGCACAACACGACCAAGCAGACGCGGTTTCAGGTCTCGGCTCTCGGATCGTTCACAAGTAACATGGGACTCGCACCAAAAGTCTTCAAAACATCGAAGGCGAGCTTGCCAAGAAGTGGAGTAATTTCTCTCCGTGCCAGGAAACCTTTGAACGTCTGTAGAGCGTCTGGGAACTGGTTGGCAATCCCGGGAATTATTTTCTCGATACTCTCGAGGAATACTGACCGAATGGGGACTAGATCCACGTTCTCGCAGACAAACATGGCGTGAGCAGGGTCCTCAATATAAGCAAAGCAAAAACGACAGAGCCTCCATTGCAGCGGGACAATTTTCTTTCCGCGTTCTTTCCAGCGCCGGCGTTCAACAGCAAGGCGTGACTGGAGAGCACCATCTTGGTGAGTGCTAGACGATGTTCTGGGGACGTGATTCTCAAGTAATGCCGAAAATCTAATGATTTCTTGACAAGAGTCCCAGATTGAGAGTCCAATTCCATGCGTCCTACTAGCATATCTCTCACCCGATGCGAAGTCTCAATCTCGTGGTCAATCCAGGCTTCCATGGACTTTCTACGCATTTCATGGCAGCCTCTACATCTTTCACTCCCATGTCCTCTGAATCAAAAGCTGGACTGGGACATAAAGTCGGGAAAGGATAATGCGAAGGTCATTTATCCAGCATGGTTTCTGCTTGCGAGCTAGTGCCAGCGAGTCCTGCAGTGCATTTATGCCGGTCTCTTTTTATCTAGCTCTAGAAGATAGCATAAATATTTCAGAGCCAGGTACACTCTGCGAAATTTAATAGGCCAGATCCCGGTTCTGAAAACAGGACCGCTTTGAAGCTTCGACGGCCAACGCCTAGCATTCTGCGTAAAAACTTGACTTGGACACGTTCTAGCAATGCGAGGCTCTTTGCATCCATGTCAAACATACATCGCAACCCGCAGTAAGATAGGGGTCAACTCGGCCATGTAGAGGGTTCTCGCATCCCATGCGGCGAGCTTGCCTACAAATCGGTCCAATCCAAGCAAAACATTTGCCACAGTCCTCGCCTTTCCAGCTTTCACCCTGTATTGCTCTTTCCAAATGAACTTTGTCCCGGTCTCTAACCAAACTCCTAGATAGCACGCTTTCTTGACCTGGGTAATGGGTTTTCCTCCGAGATGAAACCTCTGGAATTCTTTCGGCTTTCGGCCAAATAAACACTTCGGAATTGAAGTCTCGCAACCATTATTATTCGCCCAGCGTTGAGATTCATTGAGATGGGTTTGTAATCCCGAGGGTGTACCTGACGCAGTCATAATATCATCTGCGTGCTCAACATTTGTCATCGGAACTCCATTCAATTCAATGTCTTCTGCATGCCATGCGAGGATGAAATCGGCCATGAACAGGTTCCAGAGTTCAGGAGAGCCAGGGTCGCCTGTGAGAATTCCCAACAAAGACCTAAAAGCCGGTGCAAACTGGCCATCGAGTCGAACCAGGTATCGGATACGGTCATATATTTTTTGAGCCATTCAATCATCGGTCCGGAGATTCCCATGGTTGCAAGTTTTATCCAGAGTGTGGATCTATCCGTACCAGGGAACGCATTCTTAAGATCCAGATATGCAACATAGAGAGGCTTTCCTAAGAGTCTGCCAGGCATGACAGAACAAAGACATTGTCATTCGTTCTCAATTTATCCTGAAACCCGTTCTGGGTCACAGGGATTGCGCCAATGTCTTCTGCACCTTCTCTTATCCTTCGATCAATAATAAGTGTGAGCATTTTCAACATGCAACATTCTAGAGCTATCAACCGGTAGCTGGACGGCTCAGTCGCATCTTTATCTTTCTTCAGGATCCCAATCAGTAGGGATGTTAGCCATAGACGAGGCATATCCTGGTTTTTCAAGCAGTGCAAGAAGAAAGTGAGCAGTTTTTCGTTCGGAATATCCATGCAGTCTTGGTATGAGAACCCATCAACTCCCATCGCCGTATCAATGCCATGAGCTTTGATGTGACGTTTCATAGCTTCAATTTCTTCCATCGTTATATCTCGAGTATACGACTGACGTGGCGACGTATCAGGAAGCGCGCCTTTGAGCTGTTTGTTCATTCTTGCGTTGAATGCCAGTTGTTCCGCATTAAATGAGGCAGGCATAACCGCCGGATAATTCAAACCGGTTTCAAACTCATCAGAGAGAGCTTGCACAGAGACCTTCGCTAGCTTTGGGCGCGGATCCGTGCGTTTGCGAACCCAATCCCAGAACTCTTTCGGCTCCTTGCACGACAGGAGCTCCTTTCTCAGCCCGAATTGTAGAGCATGAACTTTTGCTCGTCCGCGATGACTTCGGTCCGTATCTTTATCAAGTGTAGGAGTATCTTCCCCTGTTTTCCACAGTTTAGGTTTCACGGGCGACTTCTCTTCCAAATCTGAATAAACCTTGCGTGTATTGACCAAGGCATCAGGGATTTGGATATCAACATGCTGTGACACAATATTTGTGATTGGGATGAAAGCCTCGCATGGTCCGGGAAGGTTCAGCGCCGACTTTGCTTGGGAATAAGCTCCACGCTTAGCATCGTTATTTGCCTTCGAGTCTATATGAACGAAGCAACTGGTCGCTTTTCGCATCGCTAGTAGTTTGACGATAGATTTAAAAATATCGCCATTATTGCCTGGCCATCCCAGTTGGTTGTTCTTGGCAGCCAAGTAACATATTTGCCGTATAATCATCTTTGATGTACAGAAAATTAGAAGGCTTTTGTCATCAGGGGCGGCACGAATCGCCTCATGAGTGGCAAATAATCGTGCCCGATCCGCTGTGAGACGTCCAGGCCCGGGACCTTCACACTCTTGTTCTGAGGGGAATTTGGTCCGAAGAAGATACCAGCACCGCCTCGTTTGTTGTCTTTGCTGGACGTTCCTTCAACATAGATGCGCAAGGGTACCGACTGGGCCACCACCGGGCCCCATAACTACTTCAAAGCGTCTTCCGTGGTCTGCTTAGCATCCATTGTCGCTTGATATAATTCGTCAATATGTTCCGAACCATGAAAATGTGGTGCGCCTTGACGCTCTCGTGGGATCAAGGGTGCTTGTTTGAACATGGCAGCATCGACCGTCAAACAAATGCGCATATTGTCTGCCCAGTCATCATCTGGATCGGGAGTAGGACAAGCAACACCGAATTTGCGGACCAAAGGCAACGCGTTCTCGGACACAATAGCATAGTCGATGACCGACTCACCCTTGTCTTGCCAAGATGTAAGACGGCCGGGTGAGCATGTCTCGAGAGATGTACCATTCACAATACAGAGTCCGTAGCGTTCACATTCTTGGATGGCGGCTCGGCCTCGCGGGTTGATTTTTTCATCCGGGTCAGCGGATTTTCTGGCCCAGCGTTTGGCCCATTCAATTCCTCGAGTGGACGCTTGGAGAGATCCAGTCCGAGCATTCAGATCTGTCAAGAGAATGACATACTTGTCTTCATTCTGCGTGCATAGGGCAACGGTTTCCCATAGTTTTTGCAACGGTTCAACGTCTGTCCAACCCTCCCAACGAGAGGTTTCGGGAGGAATATATGGGCCGATGATCCATGAAGCTCCCATATCAACCACTAGGATATCTGGCGAGCTCAGAATGGATTTCGTGAATGCGAATGTGTTACGGATGATCGGTGCAATACCACCGCCTCGGCGCGAGTTGTTAAGCCGTGGCTTCCGTGGCAGTGAGACCATTGAATAGCCAGCAGGGACATCAGCTGGCTCGTCCTCGCCAGGAAGCATGTCCGTCTCAGCAAAGAACATAATGTCGTATGCATGCAGGACATCATGGAACTCGGGGTCGGTTAGCTTAAGAGTAAAGTTGTGGTAAATATTCCAATACATAATATTCACAACATCACAATCCGCAGTAGTCTGGTTGCGCGCGAATGTTGAGCCAGAATTACCACCGTTTAAACGACCGATGCCGCGGCCACGACCACCACCGGCCCTCTGATGATCGCGCGGACTTCGGTGCGGACTTCCAAACAAAGCAGAAGACATATTACTTACATCCCCATGTGCGCTGGCGACAGTGCGTGCATAGTCTGCAGCAATCAAATCCATGATATGTACGATTTGGCCGTCCCGCCGAGAAATGCAGGCAGGAGTAACACCAGGATAGCGGAAGAGTCGCCAAGCGGTGCAATGATTTTCACCGTCACAATCAGCCCCATGGAGACAGCGTTGCAAGCAGAAGTTATATACTCATGAGCATGGTTATATTCGTCCTCAGATGCTGCCTTGACAGAATATGAAACCCTGGCAAGCAGGACCGACCCCAGTGAAACCGAGAGGATGAGAAGCAAGAGCAGTAGTAACATGGGCGGGGATTGGGATCCGGGACGGGAGTACACGGAAGGAGACCCGAAAGATCCGACATCTGACAGCGGTCCGTGCGTGGCAGCGGAAAATTCGGGAACGGTGCCAGCGGTGACAACGCACGAGCTGACCCCAGTGGCCCACGCAAAGTCCGACAGGCGACAAGAGAAAGGCATTCTCTCCTCGTGCCGGCCCCGGGCATCATCGAGCCTGGACGCACTCGATGATTCCTTGAAGGGGTGGCATGGAGGAAGAGGCCATAGACAGGTATCCGCAGGCGACGAATCCACAAGACAATGGGCTCGACCGGGCATACTCCCAAGACATTCTGTCCGCTCACATCCAGAGGCGATGCGTGGGTTTCTGGGCCAGGAGCAGAAACGGGATGCATGCACGAGGGTTTATCAAACGGTACGAGAACAAAGTTTCCCTCATCTTGAGCTCCCCTGCTGGTTATACACGCCAAGATGTCTTGTGCATCAACATTCACGGGCAATGCAGCGGTTTCCCGGCCAGGAGCGAGGGTTAACATCGAGTTGGCCAGAACGGACATGATGGTAGAGAAGTAGGTCATGTCGATGATACCCAGTTAAATTGCTGGCTGAAAAGACGACAGTGGGCATGCCTAGATATATGATGAGTTGGCGCTGGTGGGGTCTACATTTCAACACTGCACTATTCATTGCCTGATGGAATTTAGCGACATTGTCCTGAAACAACTCCATAAATGGAATAGGAAACAAGCTGATACACCATACTTCATCAAGGCTAAATCTGCTCAGACTCAAGCTTCCTTCCAGAATTTGGCTCTGTATGGACTTTAAAAAACGCTAGATGCGTTCGGAGCCAACAAACCTGTCTGAATAAAGCAATGAACGTTTCTCGAGGAGGTCCTCTGTTGCTTTGAGCCACACTTCTGGAGGCTGCGCTGGTGCTCTCTCACCTACACTAGAACTGGACACCCATGGTCAATGTCTATAGGCAGACTAGCCTGTCTGCCTCACATGTGCAATACTGTACAGGACCTAAACCATAACCTAGGGTTAGCCCTCCCTCCATCTGTTGATGCAATCACTAGGGTTAGATAGAGCTCTTCAGCCGCTTTCCAACGGTACCAGAATCAAGGGAAACAGCCCAGTGGTTGCTGAGATATCAGCCATTTACTGTCTAAGAGCCAAAAAAAGGGCATTTTCCACACCAAGGACTGATAAGAACAAAAATATTTTGTATGCAGAAAGTGATTGTAATGGTCAGATCTATCTCGACGTATAAAAGTGTCTGAAACTACTGGCTCCGGTCGCGTATTTTACGTTTTCTGCTCTAGGAATTGATGCCATCAAAAAAAAAATCTACATAAAACGCAATCCCAAACATCATATCTACCTCCCTGAATTTTTTCAGAATTTTTCTGACATTTTTTCCCCCACCTCATCTCGGACATCTCGGAAGGCCAAAAAGCACAGTCACTGGTTTGGAAGGTCGGAAGACACAGCCACATCCAGATTCAGAGCTCTGAATCCCGCCATAAATATATAGATTAAAGTTAGAGCAGAGAGCCAGAAGCAATGAAGAGGCGACCTGGGTCCTGCAGAGTATTTCCTTGGATAGCTGTGCAGTATTGCACTTGAACTTGAGGGCGGTGACACAGCAGCCTCGACCATTGCAATTGAGCAGTGTTGCGAGTGGGCTGAATCTTGAGGGAAAACCCTGGGGTGCAGTATCAGAGTACTTGCTTCAATGAACCGAACAGCCGAACACCACAAGGATAAGGAAGCTGAGGACAGTGACAAAAATGCCCAGTCCCGTAGGTTTTCTTTTCAACTAAGCAGAATTGTAATTTGGGTGTAAAGGTGACAGAGTGCAGGATAGAGAAGATAGTAGGGTGAGAGAGAGAGAAGCCGCTGAGCTCATGATCCGAGGTGGTGGGGTAGTAATGTTACACTCCCAATATATTGTGCTGTGCAGCTAGTCAGCAACTGCATAAACATTCATTCAGAGACCAGGACACAGACCGCAATGGTGAACCATTGTGATGTTCAAAATTTAAACTAAACAGAGAAGATTGGCAGAGATGTCATCATGAGCAAATTGGTGGGGCTATACTTAGGTGTGGCAAGTCTCTATGTGCACATCTGTGAGTACTGGAGCTGAGATGATAGATATATATTGGCTTTTGCGTGCAATCTATGGCATTGCCTGGGATTCAAATGAAGAAATTCCAAGAAGGTTTGAGATGGGCCTGAACATAGTAGACAGACACTCAGTGATTTGGTCAGTTGTATTCTTGAGAAATATACGGTAAGTATAGTGAGAATCTCTACTGTGGATTGAGATGGTGGCAGTGTCAGAGGAGGTGTCTAGTTCTAGTGTAGGTGAGAGAGCACCAGCCAGCCTCCAGCAGTGTGCCTGCCCATGCATGCCACTGCACTCTGGTTCTTGATCGGCCTAAATGCTCTGGGCTGAATTTGAATGTATTCCGTGTGTTTTTAATTGGTCAAGTCACCAATTTTAACTACTAGCCCATTGTGCAAGTTTCAACAGTTAAGACAGCTCACAAGTGACAGCTACTTAACTTTCTTTTTCTTGCAACATGTCCTTGTTAGGGGCAATGTTAGGCTAAATGTTGTCATTGGATGTGACTAGGGCTGCTGTGCTGCCTGGCCACCCCACTGCCCCCTCCCTTAGTATATCATCATAGAGGAAGGACATGTTGCGCCTTAGCCCTAGTCACATCCAATGACAACATTTACCCTAACATTGCCCCTAACCCTAGCCCTACCCTACCTCTAGCCCTAGGAATGGCTCTAGGGTTTGGGACACTTCAGCAGCTTTCTAACAGTACCGGAATCAAGGGAAACGGCCCAGTGGTTGCTAAGATATCAGCCATTTACACAATTTATTTAAGAGACCTGCAGCACTGAATAATGTTGACCAACTGTTCAAAATCAGGTTGCGCACAATTTATCTAGGACACCCACGGCACTAAATAATGTTGACCAACTGTTCAAAAGCGGGTTGCACACAATTTATCTAGGACACCCATGACACTAAATAATGTCGACCAACTGTTCAAAAGTGGGTTGCACACAATTTATCTAGGAGACCCACGGCACTAAATAAGGACCCACTGTTCAAAATCGCGTCAAATGGCCCATAACAGGAACCGGCGCCGGTTCCTGGGATGAGATACATAGAAACCGCAAGCCCTCGGGCGGAGTCGAGCTGGGGCATGTGTCTACGCTCCGCCACATCAGTGTGAGGCTGGCTCGTTCCATTCCAACCCTCGTGACAGGGAGAATGTTCGCCCTAAGCCCATGTAATTCCAGGGCTCAGACATTACTGACTTACCTGCTCGCATGGTGATCCCAGCACTCCCAGAGGATTATGATGAGTTCAGAATGTATTCTACACGCTCCCGATCGAGTAAGGTCCTCCAACTAGCGCCTCCTGGAATTGTGCCGGCTGTTCGATGGGCAGTCACCCGGAGTGAACTTCATGTTCTACGAGCACATCCTGTACACTGTAGAGCAGGTTCAACAAACAAAGAAACATGAAGAATTATTCACCAGAAAGCCATGTGCTCAACCCTGACTCCGCTGAAGCTTGTGAGAAACGTGGCTGACCACGAGACAAACAGGTTTGCATTGAGATGAGTTATGTATACAGAGCGGATATATCGAGATCGGTTCAACTATGTAGGTAAAAGTAATCATACAGCGAAAGTGCAGCGGCGGTAAGGATGAGAAATAACTGCGCAGCTATGACGATATTCAAACTCCGGAATGGGGCGAGCAGTTCCGCTTCTGCGTAGGGCAGGTAGCCACTCCGCACTATGAATTTGGTGAGAGCATATCCGAAGAATAGCCTTGTTGTTCGGTGACGTACAATATTGCTCGGAGACTGGAGAGGGACTTTCATCAACTGTGGGGATGAACTCATGCTGATCTTCCGGTGCATCGCAGAATACGGAATCAATATCCGGCTCCTGAATCGGGGAATCGTCCCCAAGTGCAGAGCAGGCCGAATCTACAACGAGTGATGAGCGCGATAGAATTCGTGGTTTGACAATCCGAGGCACACCATACTGCTCATCTCCAAATTCAGAACCGTTGTCCGTGTACAAGACTCCATCCGAGTCGGAGTAACAATCAGCTGGATCATTTTCTTGCACTGTAAAAGCGTCACAGAAGGATCGAGATAATGATTCTAGGCTTACTGTGGGCACGTAGAACCTCCCGATCGCATGACACCTGAAGAAGCGGTCACCCCGACTCTATGCCAATTTCCTGGCTGTAGGGATCAAAGCCTTTGGCTGTGTGGAACTGGCGGATCCCATCGTAGACGCTAGCATCCCATGACTGTACACGGGCATACATTTCCACATCGATGGCCGGAAACCCCAGGTCTTCTGCCACCTCCCCGCTGAGTCGCTTAACTCCGGATGGGTCGAGAGACCAATAGGCTATGCAAGCAGGAATTTGGAAGGATGTTGTATCCTCTGCTTGGAGCTCCGCCAAGGGGCACAAGAAGAGGTAGCCAGGCAGTATATTGTCTGTCGGTCCCGAAAACTGAAGGCAGTAGTCGATGCCATCTACCAAACCTGAGGCAGGTGTGGTGGTCACCTCAGTATTCTCGTATATAAAATCAGCCGCATTCTGAATGTGGTGTGACGGGGCCCTTGAACAGCCGGCACAAGTCCGGGAGAGTCGGTGACTCGAATGCGCTGGACGGCTCCCAAGAGGGAAATTTCAACTTTGACCTGTTTAGAATGCGGAGAATTCATTCCGAACTCACCATAATATCGGGTAACTCAGTAATGTCTGAGCCCTTGAATTATAGCCCTGCGGTTGACACGGATTTGGGACGAATATTCTCCCAGTCCCGAGGGTTGGAATGGAACGAGCAAGTCTCGCGCTAATGAGCCCGAGTGTCTTTATTCTATAATTCCCCCAAAGTACAACATGCCGAACCCCTTTTCAGTTGGCGCTGGAGAAGCCTCAAAGGTATGTAATTTCTAGTGTTGCGCTTCCTAGTTTGAGACTGTATGTACATTAGTTACTGTAATTCAATGTCGCTCATAGCGACTGCCCTCAAATGCAAAAGAAATACCTCGCCTGTCCGTCTACATCGTCCCGCGGGAATTTTTCATAGTCTGCACATAACGTGGTCTTGCCATGGCTCCGCAAAAATATTCGACATTCAGTTGAGTTCAATCATGCATGGGTAATCAGCTAGATGTCTCTCCCCTGACCAATTTACAGTAACCGAAGCGAGACAAGGCAAGGGTATGTGCAATTCACCTATCGCGAGGCCGAGTCTCCTCGTTCTCTTCCCTTCCCTCTTCTCTGACGCCGGGTCATATCCAGATGCCTGTGCAGGACTCATGGTCCGTTGGCCCATGGAATTGCACCTGCACACTGTAGTCAAGAGATGGTGGGGGCCCGTATTCGGACGGGCAATGAAATGGCACCTTTCAGCTTTCTACAATTACTGTGTTTAAATAACGATACTTGGCTCCACGACTGTCGGACAACCTCTGGTTTTAGTGTTTTTGAAATTAGGTCCCTCGACAATTCAACGAGCGCTCAAGATCAGGGCAGAATATTATGGGCGCCCCGCACACCATCGTTGAACAGTTTCCCTAGGTTCGTGGGAGAGTCCGTTCGATTCAGCGGCGGGTCGTACGACTCGTATATCTGGCCTTTTCTCAAGTTTTCCTTTTCCTTTCTTGAGCCAGAAACAACAGGGCAATTCAAAGATCCTTCGACCATCTGCTAGGAAGATTTGAAGCATGTTGAGAGTTCTCAAACCTCGAACGAATCACACAAGTGAGGCGGTTGGACAATCATTCCCGAATGACGAACATGGCTCTACCATATCAAACCGCTTGCAATAATTAACCCTGCAACCGCCGCACCCACCAAGGAAATTGGGATCCCACTAGTACTGGCCGCGTTATTCGGACCTGGGGTCCCGGTCCCAGACGCCTCCGGCACCGCTCTACTGAACGCAGCCGTCGGCACAATCTTCTGTGGCGCAATCGAGATCGTCAAGTCCGGCGAGCCGAACCTGTCGTTGCAGTTATCCACGATCTCTGTCAATGCATGGCGCACGTAAGTAGGTATTCAGTCTCTCATCACGATCACCCAGCGAAGATTTGAATATCGGATTCAAACGGGCGCACGCACCATCAAGCAGATCCTGCATTACGTCCTCCTGCGTCGCGTTCACCGCCTGGCAGTCGAAGCAGTCCTCGATGACCTTAAAATTCGGGTCCGTGCATTCACACTGCTTGAAACCCTGCGCGAAGATGTTGTTTTTTTGGCAGTTCTGTGCATGTTGTGATCAGTGGACGACATGTAACATATACAACGTGAGGGAAAATCAGGGGGGTAAGGCGGGAAGGAACTCCACTCACGGTGACCATGACGTTGTACGCATCGCAGAGGCCTTGACACTGCGGTAGAATAGCGGTCAGGTTTCCGACGCCTAAGACGAACACTGTCAGACACGGCGACATCGCTCGCATCCGAACCAAACTCAAATACCTGCAAATTGGGCATACGACGGGAGATTGAGGACACTCAGAAGGATAAATGCTGGGAGGGAGAAAGTGTGCATTTTCGAGTGAGTTATTGCCTCTGAGCCTCGAATTAAGTTCCATTTATACCAAATAACGGGGTTCCGAGGTGCGAGGCTGTGGCGGAAAATGGACAAACCAAGCAAGCGGGACCTCCATCACGTCGCCAGACAACGGAATACACAGATCACCTCTGAGCCTCGAATTACGTTTCATTTATACCAAATAGCGGGGTTCCGAGGCACACGGCTGCGGCGGGAAATGTACAAGCCAAGCATGTGGGATTGCCATCACGTCAGACAACGAATACAGACTTACACAGACACACCGGAAAATAAGAAATCTCAGCCGCCCCGAAAACATCACTGAAACTAAAAATATCAGTTTGCACTGAAACTGTAGGTGAAATCATTACCCGATATGGATAGTAACAATTTCGAACTACAGTTTCAGTGCAGGCTGAAAATGGTAGTTTCGGCACTACTTTCAGCGCGGCCGACATTTCAGACTTTTCGGTGTGAGATCAGCTTACTCGCAGTCAAATATTCATTGCTGGGTGCCACGGAGTGGTTGATATTCTGTTTGGGACTATCGATATTGAACTGAACCGGGTTTAGGCACACGTACTGCAACAGTCATGATAAGGCTCACATACTGATTCGACAACCGTCTCCGGTGCCCCGAAAATGACGCGAAGACATTCAACCGGGGGCGAGTAAAGGGCGAGCTAGAGTTGATACCACTGGGAGACGGAAGAGCAAAATGCTTGAGACAAACACCTCATGGGCCAGAGCAGCGCTGGACATGTCAGTGCGATCAAAGCGAGTGTGCACCATTCATGTCCTCGATTCAATCCCCAGTATTGCAACGGTCTCAAGTCCGAAGACATGTCAACATTTCAGATTGGCGGTGATCCGAAGCTGTTATGTTGCTGTAAAGTCATAATAAATTCTGTACAAAATACGCGTCCCGGGTATTAAGATATGCATGCATGAAGAGGATGACGTCGCGTGATATCTGGGGTTCAACCGCTTGCAATCGGCGTCGAGGAGTGCCCGTATGAAGGCGCGATCGCGGCGGGGGAAATACTTTTCGAGGTTCGCCAGCTGACCCCTTTCATCAACGGTTAGCTTTTGGCGCCGGGTGTCGCCGATTTTTCACCTCGCCGATCAACCGCTCAGGGCCCGTTCAAAAGGTGACGCCTCCTCCGCTTCCTTTCCCATCATCTCCCAGCGCCATCACGCCTCCGCATCTCCCCCCATCCATCTGCATTCTTAGGCCTTCAACTCCGTATCCCACAGCCACTCGGTGCCTCAAGCAACTCTGCAGCATTCTTCTTTGTCAATACCGCCGTGTTTTTCCGCCTGTCCTTTTCTGTAATATCAAGCCACGCAAGATCCGGCAAACATTGAAACAGCCCGAGCCCTGGAATCAACGAAGTGTCCGCTTCAAGGCTCAAATCCTGAAGTTCTTTGACTTGATTACCTTCGCTATCGGCTCTATTCCGACGACACCGCATCAATACCTCGCAAGACTCCTCGGGCCTGTTACAAGACTTCGGGCTACATCAAGAGCCCGAGCTATTCCAACATCCATTACTTCAACCACACTCAATATGTCCCAAGACCAAACTGCACGACACACCTCGGGTTCGTTATGACCTTCAAGCTACACCTGTCACCTCTTTCAAGAGCTCGAGCGATTCAAGAGCCCTCTGTCAGTAGCTTCCTCATAATGCTCAATAGCCATGCAGACTTTTACGATTCTTCCTTCTCCTCCTTTCGTCAATAGCTTCTCCCACCCGCCAGTCTTTTCTTGGCGACGGCCCGGGCGTTTGAAATCTGGATATTACTGATCATTTACCTTTCGTCTGAGCAGGTTTAAACTATAACAGCGGTTGAACAAAGATCATCGGCGTCGGAAGCGATTTGAATCAGCTTCGTCCTGCGCTCCGTCACCGGTCCCTCATTTCCTCGGGCATCTGCGTGTTAGACCTAAAGTTGAGATTTGTCTGCTAGCGACAGATCTAATTTTCATGGATTTCCATTATCACCTAACCGCACAGTTTCCGGTGAATCGCAGCACTGTCGTACGTATCACGATTCCTTCACCGGCACAGCTGAGAAATTTCCATAGTATTTTGTGTCTTACCGCCTCCGAGATTCTCTCCTACGCTTCGCGAATCCCTGGCTGAGCGCGGGCCCCGTTCCCCGCAGAGTTGCGATGACTCGGCGAGAAAAAGAAACTGAACCGCGATGAACTCATTCAATTCTGCTCAGGTTCTATCTCTCCCATCTGGCTTGGCCGCTAGTTGCGAGCGGAGCTGGAGTCATTTCATTGTCTGGATTCTTTATGTTCATTTGTGTATCAGCAATGTACAACGGCATTTAATGCTCACATACCGGGCTTTAGCATCGAGAGACATTGACTTTTGGAGAGGGTTTGTTAATTGCTGGTAGACTTCAGAGCTTGAAAGTTTCTTTCGAATGCAAAACATGGAACAGCGGCCTCAGCTGTCTTTGCCGGAGCGAAGCGAAGGCATGTCTTGTTAGGATTAAAAATGCTGCAGCCGCTTTTCACATGTTGGCGAGTGCGATCGAACCACCGTCTCTCTGCAGGAAAACTGTTACCGAAAATTTGGCAGCCGGTTCAACACGCCGAGGTACGGGTTGCCTTGTGTTGTAGCATCTGTCTAGAAGAGATTGGCCGGACAATGAGGTTTCGGATGCATGAGGGTAATATTATTTTGAAGCTCGAACTTCCAGGGACTGATACGATTGATCCCATTGACGTGGCGCGACATGTAGGTGGAAGCGATCTCGCAATATCACTCAAACGAGTTGGCTGATTAGCTCACATACTGATTGCGCAATATCTATGTATGCTATATCTAGTCAATCCTACAGGTGTGACGACCGTAGAAAAAATATAGAAGAAGTAGTAGTACTGTCAACCTCTAATATTCAACGGTGGAGTCGAACCACCGAAGATCCCGACATAATACATCCATGGGCGACAATGAACTTGCTAGGAATTTGCCACCCCCTACACAAGGAAGCGCGCCCACCCGCACGAACAGCCCACAAAAAAAGGCATGCCGAGAAAAAGGAGGGACGGAAAGAGAGAATAAAGGACAAAAGGCGACACGCGCTTCTTACCAATCAACACCTCCGTCGGCAGATCCTTCCGGCGAACAGCTCCTG
Source organism: Mycena leptocephala (assembly GCA_029378395.1). Lineage (NCBI taxonomy): Eukaryota > Fungi > Basidiomycota > Agaricomycetes > Agaricales > Mycenaceae > Mycena > Mycena leptocephala. The sequence goes on along the minus strand of JARJLF010000276.1, from coordinate 36,911 downwards.
CGCTTTGGTGCGGTTGCCCAGCGAGATGTAGCACCCCACGCCGATGAAGTAATAGTACGTTGCGTGGAACCTGCGTAAGCCGTCAGCCACAGCGTTTGTTTTTTAAATCCGCAATTTGAGCTCAGTGTCTGCTTTTAAATCCGCATTTCAATCAGATAGGTTGGGAGGGGAGGATGAATGGTAGTGGAAAGAAGGGAAGAAGAGAACGATGGAAGGAGGAAGGAGAGAGGGGACGAGGACACACCGAGGATTACGCTCCGTCAGCGTTACGAGCGCGTCCGCGGTCTCTTGGTGCTGGCGTTAGGTCGAAGACCAGCTGTCCGAATAGAAGCCAAAGAAAGAAAGGAGATTCAGCTTAGCTCCGAGATCGCCCAAGGGAACATAAGTAAACAAAAGAAGAGAGGCACTTCTCTCCAGGAAATAGGAAGCCGTCTTGGCCGAAGCCGAGCGTCAATAATGACGCGAATATTCTCGGACGAAAGGAGGGAATATATATCGCGTATGACACGAAAGAGCGCAGTCAAAACGAAGGAGTATGGACTAGGAACGAAGAAGTATGGTATAGAAACGAAGGAGTGGATGGAACAGGAGAAGGATAAACGAAGGAAAGTCAAAGAGCCCACCCATGCATCTATCCGCCTGGATGAGCATCTGCGGCGCTGCAACACCGCGGGTCATTGGACATGCGCAGATGTGCGCACCATGTACTCGTGTGCTGCTCCACACAAACGCGAGCCCACCCAGTCCACAAAAACGGGTGGGCTGGTACGTGAAAAGTAAAAAGACAGAACGCGATGGGAACCCACCCATTCACCCATCCACGATCAGCTCGTACGCGTTTCGCACACGCAGCGTGCGCGCGGTAACCCGCGGGGAGCCCGACGCCGTGCAGGGTCAGCGGGTCTGTGTGAAAAAGCGGAGAGAGCATAAAAGTGAGAAGAGCGGAAGAGTGAAAGAGGGAGGAAGAAGGAGGGTTAGCGAACATGGGTTGGGGAGCGAGCGGGAAAGGAGTATTACCATTATGGAAAGACGGGGTGGGGTGCGCGTGGTCCCGGGGCGAGGAGTGAAGGATGAGGGAGGATGGAAAGGCGCGAGTGGGATAAGTGAATAGAAGAGTGCATCGAGTAAACCCCAGGCAACCGGGGGACCAAATGAAAAGGTTGACGCCAAGGAGAAGAGAAACCGTGGCAGCAGAACATGGAGACGGACGCACGCACGTCCGTCCTCGGGAACACCGGTAATGAAGGCGGATGCGGGATAGGGGGCGGCGGCGGCGAATACGTAGCGAGACGGAACGAGAGTAGCGGGACGAGAATAGCGCGGGCAGGCGGGCGGATGGGTATGGCTACGAGAGCGGAGATGCAAGTGGATGGGGAATTAACGAGGCGCTCCGTCCGAGTCCGCGCCTATGGCACCGCCAACGCACCCACCAACACCCCCACGCCACTCTTCGCCAACGGCGGCAACAACGTCGGCCCACGACCCACAGGGCGTGCAGCATTCACCGTAGCACTCGTGCTCGCGGACGTGCTTGTGACGACGAGGTTGGTGGCGCAGTGATAGACGATCCGGAAACAGAACCTGAAGTAGACGTAGAAGCCGAGGATGACGGGGTGAACGACGCAAAAGAAAGGCTCGTCGGCGTAGCCGCGGCGGCACAGGACTGCTGCACGAGGGCCTCGGAGGAGGAGATCTCGGAGGGGCAGGCGGTGAGGCAGGTGAGGAAGGCGGTAGTGGAGTTAACTTCTTGTTCTTTGAGGAAGGCAAGACTCCCTACCTGGACTTGGAAACTATGCCATTCGTGAAGCAGAGCCTTCTCGTCTGCATATTCCGCCTACGTATGTATGCACTACGATTCACAGGTCATCCCAAATCGACATCGGCGGAGCGTGCAGTGCTTTCAGCCTGATTAATTCATGTTGGATGTGACCGGTCGCCTGCGCGGTTGTAAGATGCCCCCGCTATCATTTTCATCTCTAACGCTATCGACCCGCCGCAACCCAATCTCGCGTGGACTCGACCTTGACCGGTACTGTACTTACGGAACGCCGCAGTGCCCGCACCTCAGCTTCCCTCCAGGCATATATCCAGGGATTAAGCCTCAATGACCCAACTCGCCGCTGGATAAACGGACGCGCTCGCTGCGCGGGAATTCGAGATTTGCTCAGGAAACTTGAAGGATCGCTTGCAGGCGCCCTTGCACCCGAATCTGAATCTGAAACTGGCTTTCTACGGGCCTTTCTCGCCTCCCCTTTCCGTTTAAATATTCCCAACCATCCGTTGTCGGGACTCGATGACGGCTACGTGCATGCAGGAAACATGCAGGAATAGTATTTGCTTGGGCTCGGCTTATCTCCATATTGGTCTACCTTGGCCTGATTCCTTGTTGCACTTACGAACTCGGATTCGGAGGCGCTATTATTGCTCAAGGGATACACCGGTGGGATTTTCTCCAGCTGCTAGTGTAAGGTACGCTGGCACTGCATCTGAATCTGAATCTGGCTTTTTACTGGCATGTGCAGGACTTGTGTGCGCTCGCCCGCTTAACGCCTTCGTGCAACTTATGCTATCTCTATCTCCGTATTGGTGCCAATCCATTCCTTGGCCTTGGATTCAATCTCCCGGTATCCACTCAGTTCCTACCCTACTGGCTCGAATATAAATAATACCACTCCGTGCGAACTTCGAATGCATTGACTAGTACTCAAAGCCTTTGGACTGCACATTCCGTCTATGCAATACATCTACGCAGCGGTCTTTCGCTGTAGTTTTCCGCCTGATTTAACTCCAGAAATTCAATTCAGGCTTGTCTAGTATGAGAATGCTTATGGACGTTATGATTCCACGGACGGCATTATCTGTCTTTTGTCCTTCCTGCTGTGACATGTCCCCGCTCTCGCTATCATCTCGATCTCCGACTGGACTGCGGAGTCCGGACGGGCCGCAGTGGGGATGGCCATGGGTTCCCGCCTCTCAGCCTTCTTCCATCCATGTTGGTGTTCGTATTCGATAATGTGTTCGTTTTTCATAGCCCGAGCCTGAGGCTGCCGTTGCTCCAGGATAACGTCTGCATCTGTCAATGGAATCTGGCTCTGGTGTTCCTTCTACGGTGTTTCGAAGCCGCACTCGCACGTTGCTCGCCTCCGTTTCCGGGTCTTTTTATTTCCACCCTTTCCTTATCTGGGTCTCCGATCGGCGACATGGGCTGTGTCCTCGAATGCCCACGCCGATATGCAGGACTCGGGCTTGCTTGCTTGCTCTCGGCGAATGCGAATTAACACCTTCTTTAGGTCTCAGTATCGTTATCTGTATATCGGCGCCAATTCAACGCATTCCTTGAGTCAATCGCACCCATTTCACCAGTCCGCGATCTCAGCGCTCAGAATTGGCCCCTTCCCCCCGTTTCGTCGAGGTGTGTCCATCCCATCCGAGTTCGTCAAGTATACTATCTGTCGATTGACATCGTATGTCCTTTTTTTTTTCTTGCTCCTCGAGGGCAACAAAATCACGCTTGAGGCGAAGCTGTTGGGTCCCTTTCACTTCGGATTTATTTGAAGTCACGCTGTGGTATAATATCCACGAAGAACTGTCTTTGCTGTCTCTGCCTCTCCGAGCTCTAGATCTGACTGTGCGGCCGGGCGTTACTTCAGGCCTGCAGTTTGATAATAATCATCGACCCAGATGTGGCGCAGCTGTGATTTGACCTCAAATTCCTCGGTGCTGTCTGCTCGCAGTCTCGCACGCAACTTCAGAGGTTGGCAACGCTGGGCATAATTGGTCGGCTGTCTGTCTTTTTTTTTTTGCCCGCCAACATGGTCAATATCGGTGCACGTAATCTTGGTCCATAAAGCTTACAGCAATATGTTCTATATCTGAAGACCAGTCGACGCTCAGTACAGTGTTTTACGTCATAACTGCTTTCGTGATTAATTGAGCACCCAGCCATGCGGTCGCCTTGAGGCTTGAAAGCCTCGCATCTCTCCCTCCTCCCGCCACCATCCATGAACGACGATTCTCAGTTTGAGCCCGACTTTGGCACGGAATCGAGGTTTGAAGAGGAGGGTGCCTCTTCTGCGCAGTAGGTGCTCCCAGTGTCACTCACGGCGATATCTGATACCATACAAGCAGATATGCGGGCGCCTTTTTCCCCAAGGCAAAGCACTTTGTTGTGGCAGGCGGGAAGTTCAAGAGCATTAACAATATCCACCAAGTGACTCCTTATTTATCTTAGGCTCAGTTCTGTGGGCAGACTGGTGGCTGTACACTTTCAGAAAAAATTCTGGGTTGGATTTTTTTTTCCTACACTCGAAAGTGTACAGCCACCAGTCTGCCCATGTCACTGAGCCCAAGATAAATAGGATGGGGTCTGCCAACTTGGATTTGGCCAAAACCGACGGGCAAGGCATGTTTTGTGAGGATCAAGTCGGGTAATGCTGGGTGTGTCGCACCTGACACCTGTTCGAAACTGTCCCCAGGACTTTATTTCACCTGAGGTTTGTGCAAAGAAGTTGCAGGGTGGGCATCGATGAAAAATGGGTATTGGAGGGCGTAGAACACACCCCCAAACTTTGGGGTTGACCTGATAACATCTGGGGTCACAGGCAATATTTGCCACGCCCTCCCGCCGCGTTGGCTACATATGACTAGGTCTCCTCTGTCGTTTCATATCTCTTGTCTGGTCTCAAAATTCATATCAGGTGCGTGTTTCTCCCTCGCCCTAACGAATCTGGGATCTCAAATAATGATTCGTTGTCATGTTGGGTACGTCTTTCTTTCCACGCCTTATTTTGCTGGCGCTAACTGGTTTTGAATTGCAGATCCTGACACGTTCTCATGTTGTATGTGTAACATGTCTGTGGTTTGCTTTCCTGCGGTGTAAAATGCGCATTGCATCGCGGGAAAGCAAATCACAGACATCTTACACATACAACTCCGGGGGGAATCTTAAATAGCTTGAGAAAATATATACTGTTGTATGAATGAAATATTGTGGATGTATTACGCTTTATGTACGGTATATAGTAACGTTGGATGTATAACGTTGCATGTATTGATTGAGAATAATGTTGGATGTTGCGGAAATATGCGCGGAAGAGAGCGTGACATGTCACTTTTTTGTAACACAGGGATTATGGTAACAAAGAACGCCGCTATTTTTTTGGGTTCAATCAATATGTCTATAAGCCAGACGTTCTGCTTATAGACTCAGAATCTATAAGACCAAGGTCTAGCTTATAGACTCTGCACATATAATATATTTTGTTGGCTCTGAATGTATTTTTTCATGCGAAATCATCACTTTATAAAAAAATTCTGATGTTATATTTGCCCCATGTCAGCTGATTTGACGTCTGAGGGTTGTGTGCTGGAAGTCTCGTCAATAAAATGGGTGTGGTTGGCCCTACAGCACCTGCAAATATTTTTCTTTGGGGGTTTTTCGTTGGTTGAACAACCTTCATGTTTTTATTTCATGCCACTGAGAGTGGTGGCGTCCCATTTTTTTGCCTAGATGGGGTCTATAGGATCCTATGAGACATAGATTCAAGTCCTGGGCCTTGGCCATTCGTAGAAATCTCACAAGGTATTTTTGGGTGGTTCAACCAATATAACGAAATGATTTTATTCCGTCCAATTGCGAGTAGTCGCGTCGCGTTTTTTTGCGTGGATGGGGTCTATACAATTCTATGGAACACATATACAAGTCCTAGGCCTTGGACATTGGTAGAAATCTCACAAAGTATTTCTCTAGGGGTGGTTTTCTGTTAGTTGAACCAATATAACGAGATTTTTTAATTTCATCCCGTTGAGAGAAGTTGCGCCTCATTTTTTGCCTAGATGGGGTCTATGGCATTCTATGAGACATAGATTCAAGTATGGGGCCTTGCCTAATCCTAGGTGGCAGGGCCACAGGAGAGATCGGAGACTGATGCTTTGTAAGCATTCAAAACTTTAGTGTGTTTGTTATCATGTGTTTGGTCTGCCCGATCATTTGGTTGACTTTCGTCATGTGACCATCTTGCTCTTTTGTTTCTTCCACCATCTACGCTCTCCTCCTCTTGTTTCCTCTGCATTCTGGCTCCTCTATTGCTCTTGTATTGCTTTCTAGATCCTCTGGTATCACAGCCACCACCATTTAGCCCAGAACAGGTGGTGGTATTCCACACTCTTTTTGGCGCTCATTCTACTGGATCTGGTGCTCAATCTAAGCTGGCCTCTCTGGATATCATGCCCTTGGCCTGCAGCTCCTCTCATCTAGCATCCCCCCTTGTCTTAATTTTTTTTTTCTTTTTTCTGCTGTCTATAATCACAAATTACACCACTCATCTATAACACCACATTGCGTCTTATAGATGGCCTGCTCTTGTCAACTCTGCTGGATCTATAAGGCTTATAGAGCGTGGTCTCTATAAGGCCATCTGGGGCCTTATAGATGGTATCTCACCTGTCTTTTCTCAGGTGCAAACTTTTTGAAAAGGGTCTTTTCTCAGGGAATCTCGCGCACAACGATATTTGAAAAATTGGGTCTTGCTAAATCTATAAGACCAAAAAAAGCCTATAGAGGTGGAATTGTGCGCACAATTCCAGGATAAGATAGATAGGGCTTATTCTTTTTGTTTTTTTCTTTTGTTTCTATTCCTCAGCACGGATGTTAGCCGCCTCGAGATGTTCCACACAAGCTTGTCTTGTGATGATTTTGCTGTCAATCCGGTGTCTGAATAGTGACCACAGGGATTCAGCCTTTCGGGGCTTTGATGTCTACGTGGAAGCTACAACGGTGACATTGTTAAATATCGGGAATGGGGGCATTCCAAAAAACACCTGTCAGTTCTGGGGGCTCATTTCTTTGTCGGTTCTGGGGGTTCTTTTTTTTTGTCGGTTGGTTCTGGGGGCTCAATATTCTGGCTGTTCTGGGGGCTCACATTTTACACTGACTTTCTCTTTCCTCCAGTTTTTCTTCGCCGTTATCAATGTTGGTCTTTTTTATCTTCTTTACATTTCTGATCTTTTTTATTTTGTCTGTACAGGTCTCTTTTGCCTTGCGTCTGTTCATTCTTGCCAACGTATGTTTTCTTTTCCTCACAACACTGATGTTTTTTCTGTACAGATCTCTCTTTGCATGCGTTCGTTGTTTGCTTTAGGTGCGTGTTTCTTTCTTTTATTTATTCTGCTATCATTTACTGGGTTTGGATTGCAGATCTTGGGCGTGTTTTTCACGTTGTATGTGTGGTACATCTGTGGTTTGCTTCCCCGTGATGTAAAATGGGCATTGCAGGGGCGCAAATCACAGAAATACTACACATACAACTTCGGGGGAACTCGTAATTAGTCTGTAATATATACACAGTTGTATGAATAAAAATGCGTGGATGTATTGCATAGTATAATGTATAACGTAGGAATGATGTATTGAGAGCGAATCCATGAGATGCCGCCATATTTTGAGAAGAGCATTGCAAAAATGATAGATGTAAAATATTTTATTCCAATACATTGAGAGCAATTGCGTCTCATTTTTTTGCCTAGATCTGTTCTATTGGATGCTATGATGCATGGATTCAAGTATCAGGGGTGGGCCATAGGTGGAAACCTCACAAAGTAGTTTTCTTTGTGGGCTTTTGGGGGGTTGAACCAATATATATCGAAATATTTTTATGCCATCCCATTGTGAGTAGTTGCTTCTCATTTTTTTGCGTGGATGGGGTGTATAGGATGCCATGGGGTATGGATTCAAGTTTCGGGTGTGGACCACGCCGCGCTACTTTCTTGGGCAGCTCTCGGATCCATCTTTTTTTTACACCGTTATATGTTTCATTGATAAAAAACTCAAGTCTTACTTAGATGAAGTCCTATTGGGTGGTCATATCAAGCATGGTGTTCTGAAGCTACTGGAGTTTGAAAAATTACACAGCTATTATATCAGAGACGCAGGGTGCTTTTATTTCAAGGGATTCGAGCCATTGGTTGTCCCATACCAAATTCCACCGCCACTTGAAAATGACTTCTCTATAGGCAGTGCTTTTGGCTTATAGATATTATGTATACTCTAATGACTCGCAAAAGCACGATGAAAAGTTGAAGGGGTTGATCACGTGTTATTTGTCAGCTCAGGCGGATTTTGCAATCTGACTAAGCCACTGTGCCTTATTTTATTTTTTGATTCACTAAGAGATATATTCTAATGACTCCCAGCAAAGTATGCCAACATTGCCATGCTGTTGAATCAATACTTGGACTTGCTATTGTGACTACGGTGATATCGGTGGTTGTGCCTTAGCTGATCATTTGGTTGACTTTAGTCATGTGACCATCTCGCTCTTTCTTTCTTTCCACCACCATCTCTTTCCCTCCTTGGATGTACTTAAATCTTGCCCCTCTACTGCTCCTCTATTGTCTTGTGGATGTTCTACCATCTATTGGTGCCCCTTCTCCCTGAATCTGCACCCATTCTCCCTGAATCTGCTGCTCAATCTAAGCTGGTCTCTCTGGATCTAATGCCCTTGCTTTACACTTCTCTGATATACTATCCCCCTCTGTCTTATATTTTTTTTCCCCTGCTGTGGAGACGCAATCTACACCAGTCATCTATAAGACCATTTTGTGTCTTATAGAACGCCTGCTCTTGCCGACTTTCTCGCATCTTTTAGATGGATCTTGGGCTTATAGAAAGCTGTCTCTATAAGGCCATCTCAGGCCTTATAGATAGACTCTCGAGCAGGGCCATTTCTCGGGGAATCTCGCGCACAAACCTTTTTGCAACAGGTCCCCTGTCAAAACCTTTGTGCGCGAGATTCCCTGGGAAAGGGCCCTTTTAAACCTTTGTGCGCAAGATTCCCTGGAAAAGGGCTCTTTTTAAAACCTTTGTGCGCCTGATTTCTCGGGAATGGCCATTTTCCAGCAATTTGACATAAATTTCATCTATAAGGCTCCAAACAGGCTTATAGACACAATCAGGCGCACAAACGTTTTAAAAATGGGTCTTTTCTCAGGGAATCTCGCGCACAAACCTTTTTGCAACAGGTCTCCTGTCAAAACCTTTGTGCGCGAGATTCCCTGGGAAAGGGCTCTTTTTAAAAGCTTTGTGCGCGAGATTCCCGGGAAAGGGGCCTTTTTAAAATCTTTGTGTGCGAGATTCCCAGGAAATTCCCTTTCATGGGATTTTTTCATCTATAAGGCCCCAGATGGCCTTATAGAGGGAATCTCGTGCACAAAGTTTTTTGAAAAGGGTATTTTTTGAGGGAATCTCGCGCACAATTGTGCGCGAGATTCCTTCGGAAATTGGCACTTCCAAAATTTATAACTCAAAAAAAAGCCTATAGAGCCGGAATTGTGCGCACAATTCCAGGATAAGATAGATAGGGTTGTATGCCAAATCATGGCAGACCCGGTCTGACCCGGGGTTTGACCTCAAGTCGAGAAAAGGGGCAAATGTTGAGGCAACCCTGCCATGCCAAGGGTGATGGCAAATTGGTCGCGAGACCGAGTAAAAGCGAAGATGCCGGCTGTATGGCAGTAATAGGGCTCGAATATTGTACTGGTCATCCATGAAGTGTACAAGGCCCGAGTAGAACCGTGATGTTACCAAAATATTTAGAAGTCCCCCATTCAGTCGCCCGGTTGCGACCCTAAGTTTGTCAGATTGATGCAACTAGTTAACTGTAACAAATGGGTCACTCTGGTCTATTATTTTTCCTATGCCGTGAACACACTGGAAACATTTTCACCGAGGTATTGATATGGTTTTACCAACGTTATTATGACCTTGGCAAGAAGTTGTACAGATGTTGTACTGCGAAGGTTCAAAAAACATCGAACTGACCTCATCAATATGTTCGAGAAGATGTTTCAAGATCATCGGCTTTTGAACATTTCGTAAATAGAATCTTCGATTGGCGGTGTACCCGCAGGTTCGGGTCTGGAAAACTGCTGTCCCGCGACCCGTACCCGCCCGACCCGAACCGAAAACCCGAAGGGTTCACCCGAACCCGTGTCCTTCGCTACCCGGGATCACAGCGGGACTGAAAATCGAAATGCGGAGGGAGGCACGCAAGACTTTGATTTTTTTAAAGAAGAACAACAAGTCAGAACGCACCGATGCCATCGGAGACCACGATCGTACCGAAAAGAGTTCAGTGGAGAGGCAACCTGCCTGGTGGACGACGGTCGGAGTCACTTAATTAGAGCGTGTTTGAGCGGATGATTTTTGTGAATGCGGAACGAGGTACTGGTAGACTGTGCCTAGCTCGGTCCGAGAAATGTGATTCACCCCGCAGGCAGGGTGTGGAAATCTGCATACGAGCGATATCTGGGCGGAACTCAAATGGCGAGAGAGCTGAGCAAAATCGGGCAGATAAGAATAACAGAAGGGAAAATGAAGGACACAGACCAGGCCATCGGCGGGATTCGAACACTCGTTTCCCCCGAGACCTTACAAGGAGGCGACCAGCTTCGTCAACGACGGCTGGGATTACATGATCGGAGGAAGGTTGAATGCGCTGGGTTTCAATCCAGAAGGAGCGGTGATTTGCTAGCGGTGTATCAATTCCTGGGGGATTAACGAGAGACGGTTCAGCGGAAGAATTCTTGAATCGATTACGGAGATCCACCGGCGGCCGTGAATTTCCAGGCGAGATTTTGCAGCGGGCAGGATTTCTGATGGTGAAGCAAGTAACAGGGAGTTGAATGTGGAAAACACGAAGATGTCCGGACTCAGTTACATGACTGGGAGCAATCCACAGGTCGGAGAGTTTCCAGTGGAACAGAAGAAAAAAAGTAACTGTCGTCAACGACATGCCATCGTTTCCTCCAGGGAATCACTACTCACACCCGAACTTTCTGTCACGTGTGACGTGGCAGCGCCGCCCTACCGGCATGGGGAATAGCGTTCAACACCCTCCCGTAGTGTCTCTTGTTGACTGGTAATGATGTTGTTTCTTTGATTTCTTTTGTTTTCCAAAGGTCCCTCCCTCGTTCGAATCTCGGGTGCGAGTCTTTTTAATTTTCGGGCGCCGCAGGCGAAAGCACCACACAGTGGGCCTCCGCGCCTAGCGGTCGGGGTATGGGGTGGAAACCCCAGCCGTCCGAAAGAATGGTTCAAATTCACATGAAAAAACATTCGTATTCACCTTTTTTTGAGCTGTGGCACGCAAAACTACAGTGCAGTCAAATGCATGCTCCCAAGTGGGACGGGCGGTGCTACCCGGTCAAAAGATTTTCAACCACCTGAATGATTAAGGGAATCAGAGGAGCCTAGCCATCGAGAAGTACCAGTGTGTGGAAGGAAGAAAGCGCACAGATGATTGGCATCAACGTTTCTATGCCGATGACGCAGCGGCACCGCCACGCCGCGTCTTTGTCGCTCACCAGGTCTGCTGTTCCCGCCGTCTCGTCTTGCCGCCGAAACGGAATGCTCTTCCACTACGAGTGGACGTTGAGGCTTCCTGTAGCCGTGCAATACACCGAGCGCTCGGTTTGGCATGCGCGCGCTCGACCGCTCCATCCATTCTCCACCCGAATTTCATCCTCTTCCATTCCACGCAATAATCACTTCCACCAAGGCTCTATCGTACCTCACCCAGCAATAATTGAGTGGGTACACGCCATATTCCTCCCGATGGCGTTCACACGTTAATGATTCTTTATGTTCCAGTAATTTAACCAGATACTACTATTGTTTTCCATTGATGCAATCAGGCAGCACAGCACCTTTCCTGAAACCTTACTCGATTCCGCAGACCCCTCAGATGCCAATCGCGACCAGGGCGGCCCATTCCGTTGCCTGAGGTGGGCAACCCTAATGATTCAACGTCGTGGGTGTAGATTGTTATATTCAGGTTATGAAGGAGGCCGGAAAGAACGCTCCTGCGGCCAGTGCTGGCCCGAGAAAGTCAATCAAAGGTTTACAAGTACTGAACTAGTCAAGGAAGGACAGTCAGGTGCTACTTATTAATATTGATATGCCTACTGCAGTCCAGTGAGACTGCACTCAATGCTCGAGATTTTCTCTGCTAGATCGCCGGGAAAATTGTAGGGCTCGGTGGCCAGGAGCGGGCCAGTAGCCGTGCTGTAGTCCGTGCACGCATCGTTTCTACGAGACTACGAGTCAAGCAGGGAGGTATGACGGAGAAGCAACATTCAACATACGCGTACAGCGTACACCCGTTGAGGAGTGCCAAAGAGAGTGTCGGTGCTAAGCTTCTCACTTGTCGTTGTAGGCGATATGGTTGGGTAGAGCCGGATGCATTGGGTAGGCAAGAACCACAAATCTTTGCAGGGAGTCCCGAGATTCTCCCTTTGGCATATTTCAGTCCAAAAGTCTGCAATACTGTCCTAAGCAACGGGAGGGGCACGGGATGCCAGCAATGCTCACCAGCTGCGCGGAAGTGGCGCCCGCCAAGAGAGAAATGGCTATGCTAATGGACGCGACGAATGAAGCAGACAGCATATTGACTGGAGGTGAATCGTTGGTCTGGGATTGGGGACTGGGAACCCAAGCGGTGGGGCGGATGGTTATATATGTCGTGCAATAGTTTGTACGGAACGATGCATGCGCCCTTTGTGTTAGACGAAAATCGAACCGAGTATTGTTCCGAAGAGACTAAACGATGCAAAGTTGCTTAGTTAGCAGCAAGGGCGGCAGTGTGCGGCAATAATGTGGCGCAATTAGAATGTATAAAACCGGCGTCGACTTTCGTGTGACGGAAGTGAGGTACATCGAGTTCTGGCACCCGGGGTGGCAAATCGACTGACTGGGTAAGTAGGGATTGACCGAAGAATCACTACTACGGTTACAGGCTTCATATAGCGGATCAAAGGGGCTGTGCGAGATAAGATAAGATAATAACGCGCGTGGACCACGCAGAAGGAGCGTAAGTCTCAGTGGGCGGGGAAAGGGAGGCAAATGAGTGTGGTCGGTATTAACCGTTCTTTAACGATTACCTCGGCGATTCTTTGTATCTCTTGGTTTCATCTCCATCTAGCCTATCCCTTCCAGCCGGCTCTCTCCTAGCCCTCACTCCCCAATGTCAAATGAGTCTAAACTAAAACCGTCTGCCTTGGCCCGACTTCCAGTGAACCTAAACTGTAATGAATTTTCTTTTGATAGCCCAGGCGACTGAACAGCAGACCTGGCCGCAGTTTTCCTCGACAGATCGCAGTTGCTGCTGCTACGGCGCAGCCAATTCCATTGCCATCAGGCCGGACAGCCGCGCAATCCTCCGAGTCTTGATATATAGAAAGACCGCATTCCTTTCGCTCCAAACTGGTCCCCGGTTCCATCCTCCTCAACATACTGTGTTTGCAACATTATTTTCGGATTGATGCCAGCCCTGATCCCTCAACCTTCTATCTGCTGCTGGCTACCGTCTCAATTCTACTAATTCTGGGATATTTCCATGCCTGTGCCGCCGCAATCACGTCTCCCCCCGCTGTCGCATGAATCCTATTGCTCTAGCGCGGACTGTAGCGGATGTCAATTTCATTTTGTCTCAAGTGGTGGTGTGAATATGCTGAACTCTCCTACTGCGGGCCAATGTCCCTTCTCGGCTCGCCCCTGTTCCCCGTTGGCTCATCCTCTGTCACCCTTCGGACTGCCGGCCTATGATGTGTTTAGGTGGCCATTACTCGTTTCCCGCTGTCGCATTCCAGATTCAAAGGTCTGTGTGTTTATGGGTTCATCACGGTGATCTACTGGACAGATATGGCCGCCCGGCCTGCATTCCTCTACCTTTCGACGCAAAACTCCCCTTCATCTAATATGTTGCCTGATGTCGGCTTAGGTTGTTCTGCCATCTTACCTCTGACATTCCGTAAGGAATCTGTTCTTTTCTTTTCATATGGTCCACTGTATTGTAGTCATTGTCGGAGTCGTTCCATGCCATAAATATGTTTCCCCCCCACAACAATATCCATTCGCCTCAGACTTTAGATACGGAGCGAAGCGGAGACCCGTCTTGTTGGTGTTAGAATTCGGGAGTGACCGGGTCAACTCCGAGGTAGCCGAGATGCCGACGGACCATGTGAGGCGTATTTACTTGATCTGTATCTTACCCATTTACCACCACCATCGTGCCTTATCCACTGGCTTATGCCATCATATGATTCATAACGTACGGGATTTAACAATTGGTAAGTAAAGGAAGAAGAGAAAACAGGTGGTGGGTTAGAGCTTGGTTAGTGACAGGTCACAACTGTTACATTTCGATTGATACTGAGAGAACTCTGCACAATTTGGACCGATTTTCGAATATAACCCTTGTAATGATCGAGTTTCCAATGCCTTGTGACTCGCAGGCCTAGATGGGCGACCTCGCTATTCCGAGGGTGATGGCAAATCGGTCGCGAAACCGATTAAAATCGATATCGAGCCGCCCCTGAGGCCATTTCCGGCAAAATGTAACCCGTGGAATCACCGATTTCTCGGACACGCACACATCTTTTGGAAGGATGATCGTGGATGGACCTATTACTATTGATGACAGTACTGTACCTCCGCAAATCGTACTCGCAGCCTATAGGCCCTTTTAGCGTAATCATATTGAATTACAGCTGTTTGCAAAATTATGTAATTCCTCTCTCCGAGGGCCTCAATATTTAGGGGACATCAGTTACAATTAAACAACCCTAATTTTTTAGTATCACGGAAGCTGAGTAGGGCTGCTCACCGTCCGTAAGCGGACACGGCCGTCATTTTCAAGATCAAAGACGGGTACGACCCGTCATGTTAGCGGCTGTCCCTTGCACTTTTTGGTCCCCCAGACGGTACGGGACGGCAAAAAAGACGGCCGTCAACCTTATAATGACCGTACGGCCTCAACCCTCACACGAACCAACTTCTGCCGTGGAATTCCTGGGTAACCGGCCGACGACAGTCACCAACGTGTTATGAATCATCCTACAAGACGTTCCGTTGGCTATTTTCGCAAGACGAAGTAGGTTGGAGTTCATTGAACAAAGTCAGTGCTTGTTCACGTGATTCGTTGCAGCAGAAAATAAATCTGTGGACCAACATGAAGACATTTTTGCATGCCTATTCTGAACTCGAAGATCACCTGGAGCTTCACGGCAAAGAGGCAAGTGACTTCCCCAAATCCGAACACAACATAACGTGAAATTGCTACCCAACCTGTCTGCGGCCGTCGACGACGCGACTTTGGCGGGACGGCAATTTTACCGCCCCGTATCCGCCCCGTACATTTCTTGAGGCAAAGGCTCGACGGTACGGGACAGCCTGCCGTTGACGGTACCCGTCACACCCGTAAAGACGGCGACGGTGAGCAGCCCTAAAGCTGAGAGCGGGCATGGATGTGATGCTGATGGCACAGAGAGGCGCGGGAATCGATCAACAGACATGCCAAATGTAGGACTTGGGAGATGGATTTAGATGCAAACCAACGACCACAAGCCTCGCTTTCTAACAAAACCAGAGGCCACGAAGTGGGATCTGCCATAAACAAAGAAAGAACAGTCATAGATATAGATTCAAACGGTCACAGACGACTACAATGTTACTGCCAGGTTCCGAGGCGCTTAGCACTTGCACTCGTCAGGCTTGCAGGCGCAGCTGATGGGACGATGAATATCAATCAAGCGTTCAAAGGATTGGACAATGTACCTGTCTCCGCAGCGGCACGAAGAGTTGCCACAATTATTGTGGTCAACAGGAACTAGAACAGTCTGCGCTTGTCGTTATCACGTTATAGATGTAGCTGAGGATCGTCACATACAGTGAACATGTTTAAAGGTTAACTTTGTGTTGGCGATGAGGTAGATGTGTCTTTAAATGAGCGGTTGTTGAGAATACTGTAGGAAGAGGGGCCCTTTTTATACTAGGCAAATTAGTTTGCCTCTGTTTGCGACTTCGGAGCTTGGAATCGCTGTTTGCACAAATCGGCTCACCATCTCCATAAACTCAAAAACCCTCGCTGGCGCTGATAAGCCTGATCTTGATGGTAATGCGTCCGATAGTAGGATACCTCTTTCAAGGCTACAGTAACCGCGGTGTCAAAGCGTAACTTCCCGCACAAACCGCAATCTGAAGCAACTCATGACCGACACGTTCCCGCACAACCCGGCAACCCCGCCATTCCATGGGCGATGGCAAATCGGTTGGGAGACCGACTAAAACCGAACATGCCGGCAAAACCCTCGGCAATCTGAGGCCATTTCCGGTCAAATGAAACCCTGAATGACCGATTTTTCAACGCGCCAGTTTAGGCCCCCGGTCACTACCTACTAACTAGCACCGCCAAAAATCGAAATTTCGCCTTGTTGTACTCGATGAAATTTCGCCTTTGGAGGGCTGTTTTACTCCATTCCGGAGCGATATTTAGGGCCAAAAAAAAAAATCTCCCACGCCCTCTGAAAATGGGTGTATTTGCGGCCAAAGAACTCGCATTTCGTAGCGAAGATTTGGCTGTTGAGTACTTGCCCGTCCTAACAAGGTTCAACCAACTTTTTCTAACCCATGCCGACTCTACATCAAAGATTTTCCGCCTGCGGCGCGATTTACTCTATTCCGGAGCTAGTTCATAGGTCGTGACCGGGGCCTGCCAGCTTGATTCTGGCAAGCTGTGGCGTGACACCAGATGGCATTGCCGTGGAGAGATGTGCACGTTGTCAAGACCCAATGAGTCAAGAATTAAGTCGTCGACGATGGCCGTGGGATGGGATCAGGGAAGAGGTCGATCTGATCGGCCCTATTCTCATTGAAATATGTCCTAATGCTGGATCGGCGGCGGCGGCGGTGACTGAAACACGACCCTGACACGACTGCAATTTATCACGACCGCCGCTGCCAGCTTTAACAGGACATTCACAGCGTTTTTACTTTCGTTGTGGCCATCAACAAGCTACTTCCGTTAATGTTGATTGCTCCTCGATTCCAATGTTTTGCAGTATTCGGTCCCCCAAATACAGAACCTGCGGAAAAGCATCGATGACGCTGAGCTCATTCAATCCTACCTTCGGGACAGGTTCGAGGAGTGTACCACGAAAGTGCTACTCGCGAAGCAATCTTAACAGGATTTCGAACTCATCTAATCGAAAACACGCAAATCGAACGCGGGGATCCCATTATATTCTTCTTTGCCGGCCACGGATGTCGCGTTCCAGCACCCGCCCAATCGAGAACATCGAGACAATATGCGCTTACGACGAGCTGACCACAATCAAGGGGATGCTAGTACCAGGTATACTAGACCTTATGTTGGCAGTGCATGATCGTGTCGCGCCTCACGCCGCCTGACCCGCCCTCGTGTTTTCTGTATGTATAATATTCTATTACTTATTTCCCGATACTGTACGGACGTCCGCGCGGTCTAGGACTTTTACGTATATTTCTTTACTATGTTTCGGGCTGATGTGCCCGCTCTCTTATATACTGTATTACCGAGGCGCTCCCCTTCAGGCTTCGTATCGTGACCAAAGTTGTTGTATTAGGTTCCAAATCAATTTTTGACCTGGTGCATCGCAGTCCAAGGCAATGTGTTTTAGTGTTCCCGGAACATTGCAAGCATGGCATTGCCCTCGTATCCTCAACGTGTCAACGTGGAGCCAGAAGTCACCGACCCTAAATGTATTGTGTATGCACTTCCAGAAAAATCACTGTATTCAGAGGCTATCAGCTAGCTTAGGCGAGCCGCCGAGCCAGGGCAATCTAGCCGCACATGTGGCGAGCTTCAGCGAGCTCATCATAGCTGGCTGATGGCGTCACTGCCTCGGGCATCCCTCGGGCATGACCTCGGGCATCGGGCAAGCCGCCAGTGTAAACCTGTGCTCTATGGAGCACCGTAGAGTATTCGAGTCATTTCTATATGATTCCATGTGATTCCGTATGACTCCACCCTGTAGTATATAAGAGTTAGGGTTATTATGGGCAAAACAGCCAGGGTAGGGGACAGAGGAAATAAGGAAACCCTACCTAGGGTTTGCCTCTTACATCCTCTCTCCTGCAAAGTCTTCCACATGCCTGCCACAAGTTCCTTTCTTGAGCAGCTGTGTCGGAACCATTCCGACACACTGCAGCAGGAAAGGTCATGGCCACCAAAAGAGGCCGCACAAAAAGATGAAAAAAGATGTGTTTACACCTCCCAGACAGATCGTGTCGGAACCGTTCTGACATGCTGGAGCAGTAGTCCAAATCAACAAAAGAAAAGAAAAAATTGGGTTCCACTATCCACTTGTCGGAACGGTTCCGACATGCTAAAGCACTAGCAGTCCAAGCCAAATACGGGGTGTCACACTACCCATAGTGGGGGAACCGTTCCAGCACGCTACAGCAGTAGCGATTCTAGCCAAAAGGTCTTGTTGCACTATCCAGATGAATTGCGTTGGAACCGTTCCAACATGCTAAAGCAGTAGCAGCCCAATCCAAACAAAAGTCATGTTGCGCTACTCAGATGACAAGTGTCGGAACCATTCCGACATACCACAGCAGTAGCAATTCAAACCAAAAATAAATAAATCATGTTGCACTACTCAGATGACAAGTGTCGGAACCATTCCGACAAGCTGGAGCAGCAGCAATTCAAATATGCCGCTCCGTTCTGTCATGCTCAACATGTGGCTGCACTAGATGGCTGTGTGCGGGGGAAAGAAATCCCAAAAAATCTGAAAAAAGTCAGGGAGGTAGAGGTGACCCGCCCGCATCAGCTCCTGTACTAAAGAACGTGTGCCACAGCCCCCGACGGCTATGTTATGCAACAGCCACCGTTCTGGTGTATAGAACAGATGGGCAACTATATAGGCAATATCGGCCTTAAAGAAGGTGTACATGGAGCCATGTACTCAGATAGTTAGAAGGTACAATGATTTGAGGTTAGCATACAGTGACATTGTTTAACACAGTGGTCATGGTAAAGAAAAGGTCAGCACACTTCTCGGGCTCGATTCCCATCTGCTCATCAAAGTCGCAAAAGCCGGCTCGATAGCCCTTGTTCTCCATTTGTTGCTCGGAGTTGGAACACGTCTATCCCGGCTGACACCGGAATTCCAATGTTTTCCAATGAGTTCCGAAGATTCGTATAATCACTGGATTCCGAAAGGAAAACTTCGCAAATCCACTGGTTCCCATCAAATCCTCTGAACTTCGAGTGGAAATGATTCATCAATGCCAGCCATATCAGCTAATGCCATCTGAGTCCATCGGAATTCAATGAATATACGCCCCAGAGAATTCCGGTGTCAGCCGGGATAGCAGTGTACTGAGAGGTTGAAGGTATTTCTTTCGCGGCTCGAGGTGATGCTTTGTGAGCGCGGTACGGAAGCGAGCGGAGACTTGTGATGAAAGAGTAGGGCTGCCACCCGTGCCCGTGACGGGCACGGCCGTGGATTCCACGGCATTTTCACGGCACGGCCCGTGGGTAAGACGGCCGTTGGAGTAGTTTTCAACCTTCTGACGGGACGGTACGGTCCACGGCACGGCCGGAAACGGTACCACGGCTTTGCACGGGCACAAAAATGGGTTCAAATTGTATCTAAACACATGTAAAATTACGCTAGAATCTCCCGAATGGCGCACCGCTTGAAGCAGCTTGAATTGGCTTCTCGTCGGATTCAGACATGTAAAATTCGATTTCTGAGGCATCTCTGAGGTTACCGTCGCTGTCGCGAGCGCACTGCGTGTCCGACATTTTGGGCAGAAAAGATAGAGACGAGAGAAGAACTGTCAGCGGTTTTTATAATCATCCACAGGCGGAGGGCTTCCGCAGAGAGAGTAATAATCAATTACTACACCTCCGCGACGGGACGGCCATGGAAAGAGGGAGTCAAGCTGTAATAATCTTGAATGACAAGTGATTGAAGAGATTTTGGTGTGTCGGTTGGTGTCGGTGCTCAAGAAAATTGCTGAGAGGGTAATAAAGATGACTAGAGGTCGGGCTGCTGAGTAAAATGGTACATGTGCCCGAAGCATATGAATTTTGAAGCATAAGGACCCGCTAGAAACCGATATGAGAGCACAGATTGAAAGATGCAAACATTGGAACAAGCGAGACAATGGCAAAATATGAGGATTATTTGAACAATGTACTGGATTGTGAGGGCTTTAGCTAGGTTTGACGCGTCTAGACGCGTTGGAGGAAGCTGGCAGTCAAGGTTTGAGCGAGGTAGTAGCGGCCAAGAGTGATGATGCCGTCATTGATGCATGCGTGCAATGCCCATTTGGGCGGGCGCCGATCAGGTCTACGCGATGCCAGAAACCCGCGAATTGCCGCAAATTTGCGATCTCTGAGGCCTGGAGATATCAACTGGGGTTCAGCATGAGAAAATGAATTACCCGTACCGGCCGTGGCGGCCGTTTTTCAACGGCTCTTACGGGTCAGACCCGTGCCGTTACCGTGCCGTTGAGTGCCTGGGAAAATGGCCAACGGAACGGGTACGGCACCCGTGCCACGGGTGCCGTGGAACCGTGTCCACGGGCACGGGCGGCAGCCCTATGAAAGAGGGTTAAGACGTGGGAGAAGTCGACGAGGACACCAACAAAGTGAAGGTTGGTGACATTGTCCATGTGCTCCCAATCAATGATGTCATACAGACTCTCCACCGTCATCATCTGTCGCTCTTGTTTAAGAACGCGAGCGATATGATCAGACGCCCGGAAGGCACCAGGCTTGCAATCATCGAGACCAAACGCCGTGCACGCCGTTCCATGGATCCATGCTCCAGCTCGTTCTCTTTGCCTAACCCGTGCTCAAACACTCGTTCGTACCGTTGAACATTATCTGAAATCTTCCCATATTCAGTCTCGCCCTGCGCTGTAGCATCCCGGACCTTCTCTTTCAGCGCAGTAAGGCTCGCGTCGGTCAGGGTAGTGTGTGCGTTGCAAGCGGTGCTGTCGCTGACACTAAAGCCAAAGCGGCAGAATACACGCTTCACGTTGATGTGAGCCTGACACGCAAAAAGCCGGAGTCCGAGTGGAAGTCCAAGGTCACCGCTGACGTACCGGTTGCGACTCGTTATGAAGGAACTAATCGCGCCGACTTGAATTTCTGAAAAGGACTTTTTCCCTCGGTGCATTTTTTGCGGGCCATATTACCAACGCAAAAGTATGCGTGGTCACCGACAAGGCGTGTTGCCCACACGGACAGACAGGGTCGGGCATATCGAATATCGCTCAGAGGTCTATGGGGGGAGAAGGAGGTGGAGCACTGGTCTGTCGTTCTTTTTGGGGCGACTTGCGTGGTGATGGAAAATCAGCAGAATGATGTCCACCATCGACCTGGTCGAGCGACCCTTCAGAAAAGCGCTCACCACCTCCCTATGAGTCTTTGACCTCGGGTCCTTCTGTCCACGAGTGCGGGGGTGAAAGAGAGCGGCGAGAAAATCGCCCAGAATTCGAAATCCCCAGGTTTTTAGCACATCATCTATTTTCCTCCAACGACTGCGTTTTGTGGCGCGCAACGAGACCCGAGAGGATGCAGTGGATGGAGCTGGTGTGACAGGAGTTTTTGGAGCGGAAGCAGAGCCGCAGGCATGAATTGATTTGATGTAAGGGATAGGGAGCGGTGTTGGTGTCTTTTTATACTTTCGAGCCCGCTGAATAACCGGTTGGGCAGGCGGTTGTGGAGAATTTCCGTCCATGGGAGTCGTCTAGTCAATATCTGGGATGATTCTACACATCGTATGCACTGAATGAGTGTGCAAGAGGTGGTGGAAGAGCTAGAAGACGCGTCGCTTAGGGCCTGACTTGGATGCCGTCATCCATGGATGGATGCGGATGGATGGCACGTGCTTGGATGTGGATGGATTTTGGATATTTGATGAGCAAGATTTTGCCAAGCCACTTGGTAGGGAGTTTCAGGTGGTGCAATGGTTGACTTTCCATAAGCTTAGATAAATTCTGGGGAATATATCTCGTCGTTTCGCCGAGATGCCGAGGCCGCTGTCAGGACCCCATTGTCCTTAGATCTCACTTGAGCTATTTTGGACCTCCCAATAGACCTTGAATAAATAATAATCTGGAGGGGGGGTTGCTATCCCTCCCCCCCCAGATTATTTCTTTTTGAGTACAGCGGATAGAGCTACTTAAAGCCCCAGTCAAGGCCGAACTTCCTACTTACTCACAAGCTCGATATGGTGCTCAAACTTTATTCATCGGCGTTCCCAGGTGCCGGTGGGGGCATGGTCGCTCTTGTCCTCGCAGAGAAACAAATCCCTTTTGAACACATCGCCGTCGACTTGAATGCCAAGCAACACAAGACACCCGATTTTCTTGCCATGCACCTGTTCGGCCAAGTGCCCATTGTCGTCAGTGTTCTGCTACGTGTCGCGTGTTCGGACGCTCATCGGTGGAGTGCAGGACGACGATGGCTTCATCCTGTATGAGAGTCGCGCCATCTGTCGGTGCCTCGCAGAGAAATATGCCGATCAGGGCGCGCCGCTTCTTCCTAAGGGACTCAAGGAGCGAGCCCTGGTCGACCAGGCCGCGTCCGTGGAGTCGGCCAACTTCACCCCGGCGGTCATCAAAATAGGCATGGAAGCAGTCAGAAACCCATGAGTTCTTCATAATAGTACACTGCGAGCACCACTGGAAGATTTCTCTCAGGCACCACGGCCTGCCCGTCAACCAGGCCATCGTCGACGAAGGGGTTGCGGAACTATCTGCGAAGCTCGACGTGTACGAGGTGATCCTCGGTAAACACAAGTTCCTGGCGGGCGATGTGAGTACATTGTGTACGGCTTTCAGCACGGGAATCGTTCTGATCCCCGCCCGCCGGATAAGAATTCACCCTGGCAGCTGTGTTCCATTTCTCCGCCTACGCGCCCTTCCTCGCTGGTGCAGGTATCGATATCATGACGAACAAGGGTCCGAATGTCACGCGGTGCGTTCCTTCTTTTCTCAGCCTTCTCTGTACGTTTCGTGCATTGATATGTTCCCATCTCGGAAGTTGGTGGAACGACCTCATTTCGCGCCCCGCATGGGTCAAGCTGCAGGCAGAGGGAATCAAGGGAACTGTGACTTGATTCGAGAAAGCGAAGGCGTAGAGCGTACTGACCCTAGAGGGACTTGTCCTTTTGGAACAGGAATGTATTTGTGAATTTTCTGGAATCGCGAATTGATTTCACTCACCGAAAGCGTAAAGAGTAGAGGGACTTATCCTTGTGGACAAGACACTATCTGTGCATTTCTTGCAACGTCCGTGAAACCATTGACGCAATCGGAGAAGGATAGTCCTGCAGGTTCAGAGAAGATTCACCTTGAGGGCCCATGGAAGGGGAAGGCGCTGCCCGTCGCTGTCGTATTCTAACTTTGTCAGTCTTGCCCCTTGAATCACCAGTGTGCTTCTGGAGCGATTACTGACTCCTACATTTGCAGCAAGAAGAGCTCTTCAGCCACTTTCCAACGGAGCCAGAATCAAGGAAAATGGCTGTGCAGTCGGTGAGGTATCAGCCTTTTACTCTCTGAGAGGCGAAGAAATGCTGGCTCCAGCCAAGTAAAGAAATTTATATACAAAAGTTGATCACAAGGGTCAGATCTACCTCCTAGATTTTTCAGATTTTTTTTGGGGGGACACAGCCACTGGTGGCTGGGCAGAACACAGCCACACTGAGAGGCGAAAAAATGCTGGCTCCTGCCGAATAAAAAAAAATTATATAAACAAGTTGATCACAAGGGTCAGATCTACCTCTTAGATTTTTTTGGGGGGGGACACAGCCACTGGTGGCTGGGCAGAACACAGCCACACTGGCCTGTATATCAGGATGGTTTGGCAAATGGATAGGCCTTTTCCTGCCTTATAGATGCAAAATTCCTGGTTTTCCAGGGAATCTCACGCACAAAGTTGGAAAAGGGTCTTTTCTCATGGAATCTCGCGCACAACGATATTTGAAAACGGCTTTTTTTCAGAGAATCTCGCGCACAATTGTGCGCGAGATTCTCTCCAAAATTGGGTCTTGCTATATCTATAAGACCAAAAAAGTCTATAGATGCGGAATTGTGCGCACAATTGCAGGGGAAGATACATAGGACCATGGCGCGACGTCTGCGATGTCGGCATTGCTCGAGTCGAGCTCACAGCGAAATTTGTGAACCTTACTTGAGAGGAGGGCGCGCTCTGGAATCAAGCGCAATTACAGACCTGCTACCATTGATCAGTCGAACCAACGCCCGAGGCCGGGGGGATGACCTGCTCTGTGTGCTAGATGTTAGAGATTCATGGTTCCAGTGGAAAAGAAAATGTGCAAAGAGGGCATCGCATCCGAAGCATGTCTTGCGTTCCCGGCTGTGTTGTTGTCATTATTCAAATCATCCCAGTTATCTGATCGCAGAAGACTCACCTGGTGCATCGCGGGGAGAAGGGGGGCAAGGCTTGACATTGAAACCGCCCAGAAGAGCCCAAGCGGGGCAGGAATAGATAGGGATGATGCTGGACTATCTAAACAAAGATTGAGACTGAAACGCCCATTGGGGAAGGTCAAAATGCAAGCGTACCGACACGGATCTAATAGGACGGCATACACACACTTAGGCAACCCAACGAATGGTATTTTTTGGGCAAGCTGAATCGCACGGGTGAGCAGCGGCTCTGCAGAAATGGTGACTCCGTATACTTCCGACCCAGCAATATCGCAAACCTGGTCAGGTCCGAACGGTCTCGTCTAAAAAAACAATCCAGGAAATACATCAGCTCAAACATGAATGAAAGAAAAGAATTGAAATCGACTATGCGGGGCAGGGAGGTGAACGTTGGCGTATGAGCAGGAACATCAACTGAGAACATTGATGGGTTCCGTCCACCGCGTCTGAATATCTATGATAATGTTCAACTGCGTAAACACGATTGATGCCTGCTTTGGAGGACGAACCACAGTCGTGTATCGGTTGCTTGGCCAAGCGAGTTCAGAGAAGCGTCTGGGAGGTCAAATAACACTGGGGACGTGCAGGTATATACTCAGGGAATCGACGTCACTGATCAGGAAACAAACGTTCAAATATGAACTCGGGCAACCCGAAAACACTGAGAGGCATTAAATAAGTGAACATTGATCAGCGGTTCACTCACAAAAAGAGGACGGCGTCACGCCGCAGGGGAAAAATAAACGGAATTCGCGGACGTGGACTGATGCGGAAATTGGGGCGATAAAATCACTATTATGGGCCGAATGCATGCGATGTTTGTCAGGACCTCTAGCAAAGATTAGAAGCTTTTTTTCTGGGGGAAAAGGTCGGCGAAATGAGGGATGTCCGCGATCGTGTAATACCAGATGCCTGAAAAACCCTTTTTTGTGCATCACACGTCTGGATATCCACCATTACCAGGCGTAGATATTGTAAGACGTACATGAAAAAAAAAAAAAAATGTTAATGCCGGGTGCAGCGGAATCGCGGAATCGGACTGCGGGGGCATTATTCGCGAATACTGCGTTGAAGTCGAAGCGAGAGGCCACTTGTGTAAACGGCCGCGGGTCGAAAAATCATCTCGGGAGCCTCAGAAACGTGATATTCCTGTTCGTGACAGTCGAAAGAGAGGGGGCAAGAGGTGCGGTGAAATGAGGACTGGAGTGGGGGAGACGACAGTACGCACCAAAGTTGTGATTATTGTAATAGCACACCATGGGATCTCAGGACCCAAACGACCGATACAGAACTATCGGATGGGCGTCATATACTCTGAAAAAAAAAAGAAAAACGGTCCGCCAGCCTAAATAAGCCTTGTATGGCGAAAGGTTTTGTGCCGGGAAGGGGAGGAACACACCCTCCAACTCTTGAACGCGTGCTTAGATTGTGCTGCAACCGCAAGATTCGAGTTTTCAGGGCCTTGAAACGCCTAGGTAGCAGTTCAAATCAGTTTTAACGACGTTCTCAAAAACGGCATTCAGCAAACACGTCCCGCGGTTCTACTTGCAGACACCTGTATGCAAAGCCCGAGCGAGGACCTAGGTTGTCGCGCGGGGTATGCTTTCAGTGCACGTCTACGTTATCTTCATGTCGAAATTGCATCTCCCCGTTATGCAAATAAGCGCTGGGAAAAACCAAGATCAACGTTGAAAACTTCTTTTTTGGAGTTGACAATGTTCTTTTTCGGTAGCGTAGTGGCCGTAGTGGGAAGGTGCGATCAAAGGCGAGGTCGACCAATACATTGTAGTTCAAGACTGGCCAGAGGTCGACCCTCATGGTATCTTTGAGCCCTAAGGAAGATCAACCAATGACACCTGTGGCGAATATTGCTTACCTTTGGAGGAGGTAGTCGTATCTGGCGGAAGGTAGCTCTTGTGGATGCGAAATGGTGAAAGAAGTAATAGGAGGGTGGGTTGCAGGACTTATCTGAATTTCGGACCACCTTGAGTTGGTTTGAGGTGACAGTGGACTTGACCGTGGTTGGAGAGCCGTCTTGGAGTTAAAACCGGTTCATGGGAGGCTAATGCGGCGAGGGTAGAAATGTGGTGCGCCTTGACGGAATTGAAGTAGCTGGAGGCAGTACTGAGGGGTGAAATTAACCGTGGCAGCGGCGGAGACGGCGAGACAATGATGGCGGAAGGAATGGCCTCGTATCATACGTGACAGTGGCGGGACGCAGAACTTAGTGGTGTAAAAGATATCTAGAGATTGAGGGGAAGTCCGTTTCTTCATCTTTGTATCAGAGGGAGTTCACAACATGTTGGAATTTAAAATCGCCAGCGCGTTTGCAGTACGTACCTTACGAAGGCGGAACGCATCAACAGGTTAGCACACAAAATAGAATCTGCCAGGGAGTTGCCGGGCAGATGTGGTTTCTTCTTGTAATCCAGCACTGAGTGAAAAAGTGCCCGGGAATCCCGGAGAGAATGAGCGGAAGTAATCGGTGACCAGAACTTGATCGAGGTTTCCTTTTAAGAGGAGTGTATGAAAAGATGACTGGACCGTGGAAGCGTGGTTTTAAATGTGAGATGACGCGTTGAGTGGGATAGTTCAGGAAGGCACGGGCAAGACACAAACTGAAATGGTACAATCTGGGGAGGAAATTTTCGGCGCTCCAGCTCTCCGGGAATCCCGGGGAGATCAGATTGTTTGCTGTTGGGGGTATTTTGACTGGGGGGGTGGAACGCGAGTAGTAAAAATTGAAGGGAGACTTCTGACGTTCCAACTCCCCGGGAATGCCGGAGAGAAAGGCAGCGCCACAGCGGAGGAGAAGAAGGTGAGATCGGTGACAGTCACATCAAGTGACAAGGTGACAACGTTGGAGATCGGCGACCGTCGGCCTTTAACCTTACCCGTTACCACCATCTCAAAGGTAAGGTTGAGTCACTTCTGGGTTGGCTACGCTGGTGCATCGTCCGATTCGTCCCCCTCTATTTAGCACTTCTCTGCGGATCGCTTTCAAACGTACACCAGATACTTGGCGCGCGGCCACATCTGCACAAATCTCGCCACGCACGAATTCAAGACCCCCGCGGGCCTTTTACGATACGTCTTCTGGTGATTATGTTCTGGGCGATGTTTTCTCTGCGGTGCCACATCCTGCTTGAATCGCACCCAGAAATCTCAGACAATCTGGCGCAGTCAGCCTGGTGCCATTTCTGGCGCATCTCTTGTCTCCTCTCCCTTACAGAATCTACGAGATAGCGTGGCGACTCCTGAATCGAGAACTGATTCCTCACCATATTTTCTGCACAGCTCTCCATCGCCATATCTGCGGATGTCCGATGTACTGTACGTGTCCCGATTCTGCACTGGAGTTAAAACCAAGCCGCGTGCAATTTTTTTGAAAGCTGTTCACCGTCGGGAACATCATAGCCATCCAAGGGATTCTGTTATTGGTTTTTCTTGTTGTCTGGATTGTGAAGATATCTCTTGACGTCCTGTCTAACTGCGGCAGGGCCAATACATCTTCGGCTGTGGCCAGTGTCTCTGGCTTCTTGACTTGATTGATCCAGACTCCCGGAAAACCGCTTCTTAGCACCAAAACCAAGCACAGACGAGGCACTTGACCTTATTACGAAGGCCAGCCTTTGCCCATCTCCTCATTAGGTACAATGACAACTCACAGAAATGGAAGCAAACGCGCGCTGAGGCATTATGAACGTGTATTCTCTTCGATCAGATTGTGCTCTCGGGTGAGAACTACATCGCGTTCGATGGTCATCGTCCAGGTCTTTCTCTGTGACTGACAGCGTCTGCGTCGTGAAACTTCAATTTCATTCACAACTTCAAAGCACTGTACTCGATATCAATCCTGACAAGGTCCGAGGCTCGTAATTTCGCATCCGCTTCGCATGGGTCCTCGCACTTGTTAATTCTTGGCGCACGTTGATCAACAGGTGATACTTATGGTGCGAGGATGAATATTCTGGAGAAATTTTCGGATATCTGGCGCAAATTGCTCAACTGTGGAATCTTTTTTCGCATTTCTTCGATTTCTGGCATCATCGTCAAAATATTACAACGCACCATTTTTGTATGTCCGCATCCATTTCTACCCCAGCTATTGTTGTGTTTTCTGACATTTTCCAGGCCCGTAGCAGATCATTTGCATGTATCTTCTTGCAGCGACGCAAAAGCCCGTGAATGTATTTGGTATCGGTTGCCTCAGGTGTTCACAAAATTTCCGACGCTATTTTTTCTTGCAAGGTCTCTCCGTTGGGTGCAACTCGGAGTTCCTTCTCGTCCGCTTTCTCCCACTTGGTTTATGTAGAATTTACGTCCACAGTTCAACCGGACGCTGTTATATTTCAAAGCAAAGGCGAACGTCGGCCGAGCATTCGCTTTATCTTGGGTTTAGACCCTAAATAGTTGTGGCAGTGTTTTGATCGCCAGCGGATCAATCCTGTTTTGCTCTTGACTCCCATCGTCCTCTGCCCAGTCGGTGCTTGGAACGCGTCCCTCCATCCATCCTTCAAGCTTTTCACGCCGCACATCTCATGCTTAGTTAGACTAAGTTTTCATATCTCTTTCATACACCCTGGGTCATCGAATCCATGCATAGGAACGAACGGTTCAGGCCTTGTTTGGGTTACGGCGAATTGCTTACGCATCGGACGCGTATCTCTACTCCCCGAGGCTCTTTCGATACGATCTATGTCTGGTGGGTTGTAAAACCTCGCGTGATTTTTGCGATTTTGCTGCGCTTGATGTCTACGCGTCTACTTACTCCAGCATCCCACTCGGTCTAAATGGTCATCAATCCCATGCCCTGCGAGCCCAGGCATTCTGGCTTCCGCTCGTCAAAATTCAGACTAGAAATCGCTACCCTAGGAGGGATTAACTTGGGACGTTAATCAAATGGTGTTGATGTGACGTATACGAAGGCGAAATTTAAAGGGGATTGTGAGATGGGGAGCCGAGCGACTGAATTTGAGGGCTAGAAGCGGGAGATTCGTTGATTTTCACTCGACGAAGACCTGACTTATGAACCCTAGCAAAAAAGCTCACCTTCGTACGAAAGAACGCCGGAAACAAAGATCGAGTCGAGGGTCGGATGTATCAGTCTTGCACGTCTTCGGACTTCGCTATGAATGCAGATAAATTCATTGAAAACTACATAGATGCACGGATATACCCAAAGGAACATTGAGCTACAGACATATGATAGGTAATATAGGACGAACATAGGGGAAAGGAAACGGTCCACGACGTGACAAAGTACGAATGGAGAGCCAGGAGAGGGGATTGCTACCAGCTCAAGTCCTCCGCATGCCAGTGAAACGCGGCACAGCTGCGGAATTGGTGAGCCGTATCGTAAACAAGGCGAAAGGCGGTGAGTGAGACAGGAAAGAAGACGGTGGTATACGGCTCAGCCACATGGCGGCGGCGTGGGGGTGTCTGTCTGCTCATTCCAAACTCGCCGCGAGAATCGAAACGCGGGGTGTCATGAGGGGACGGTGGGCTCGTCGTCCTTGGCCGAGGCAGCGATGATGGGGAAAGCGGGCGAGGGCCAGAGGATGATTGAGGCGGCGTCG
This sequence comes from Mycena leptocephala, assembly GCA_029378395.1. Taxonomy (NCBI): domain Eukaryota; kingdom Fungi; phylum Basidiomycota; class Agaricomycetes; order Agaricales; family Mycenaceae; genus Mycena; species Mycena leptocephala. Next base: position 7,040 of record JARJLF010000276.1, on the reverse strand, counting down.
GGAGATCCACAGCTGCAGCGCGTACTGAACATGGGGTTAAAAGGACGAGGGAGAGGGAGAGGGAGGGAGATGAAGAGGAGGGCGGCGTGAGAAGCAGGCGGAACGCGTACTGCGCTGGGATGGGTGCGGGCGTGCGCGTGTCATCCATAGGGAAGCAGGATGGCGTGGGCGATGCTTTAATTAGGCGGGGTGTCGCGTAGCATGCGGGGCGCGGTGTTATTAGGTGAGAAAGGCGTGTGGGTGGTGTCGGCGGTAGTGGGACATCTACCTCACATCGCTTGACCGACGATGCAGGGCGAGGAGGAGCACGCGCGCGTTCTGTGACGATCCAAGTGATGCGCGAGCGTAGTGCGGGCAGGGCCGACGCAGACGGGGGTCATGGACGTGCGAGGAGCGTGGCGTTGTTACAGGGATGCCGGTGTTCATGTACTGGAAGAGAATGAGAATACATCTGGACTATAAGCAGGAGGGGGAAGGATTGGGCAAGTGTGGAGGGAAGGTGGGGAGAAGGGTAAGGAGGAAGCTGGGAAAGACGAGAGAGGGAACGGAAGGGGAGGAGCAAGGAGGGAGGCAGGAACGCACCGGACTTCGTTCCCTATTTCTCTCCTTCATCGTCACCTGGTACTCGGACGAGAAGGGAAGTAGAGGCAGGGCACATCTTCCACCTGCGCGCGCGGAGAATTCGTGTACACTAGACCTGCAAAGAAGGTGTATCAGGGAGGCCTGGGCAGAAAAAAAGCAAAAGGTACGTACCTGAGGGTGACGATGTGCATATTCCGGGGAGGGAACTGAGCAATGGAGCAGCATGGAGGCGACGTCGAGGCGCGAGCACGCAGAGATGATACCCGAGAGGTTACGAGGATGTGTAAGGGCAACCTCTAGACCCGAGAATCTCAAGGGGCTAGCGAGGGGAATCCGAAGGTATGAATAAGAAGTAGCTAAATACAAGAAGATACGCACCTAGCGAGGGGAATCCGAAGAGAAGAAACTCTGAGGATTCCCACGCTAGGTCGTGGGTATAAGTGGCTACTGACTAGTAGCACATGACCGGAGTGATCGGCAGATGTCTCGGGCTTGATCGCAGACTTGATGCCATTGTGTAAGCGACCTTTTGGGATCTATAGGTGGATTACGTAAACTGGGTCGGTCGACCGGGCGCCGGGTGCCGGATGACCGGGGCCGGGTGCCGGGTGACCGGGGCCGGGCGGAGGTTCCCCTGACATCACCCCCCCCTTGGAATGCGGCGACTCGACGCATATGCCGGAGGGAACGAACGTGGACGGAGGGGTCGCGGAATGGGAGGGAATCGAAAGCGGCGTGGGCGATGATCCGGGGTTTTGAGGGGTACTTCCGGTAAAACTCGGCGATAGCCTCGTCAGCGAATACATCGGAGTGCTTCACCCATTGGTTGTGCGACTCGTCATACCCTTTAAACCGGACCATGTACCAGAGGGATTTATACCGGATTTTCGCGTCGAGGATCTCTTCGACCTCCCACTCGGGTGCATCGCCAGGGACGTCCGGCAGGACCGGAGCCGGTTCGTCATAGCCCGGGCGGCCTTCGAAGGGGTCATCTTCCACGAGCTGCAACTTCACGACCGGGAACACCGGGTGGAGTCAGGAGAGACGGGGTGGCAGTTCCAGTTTGTACGCGCCTTGGCCGACGACCTTGGTGACTTTAAAAGGGCCTAGGCGTCGGTGAGAGAGCTCCGGGGACGGCCGGGTCGTTTGGATGTCGGAAGCATCGAGCCAGACCCGGTCGCCGACCTTGATGTCCGGCGCAGGGGTGCGTCGGCGGTCGTAGTACCGCTTGTACTCCTCCTTTGCTTTTACGAGGGCGGCCTTCGCCTCAGAGACCCCGGAAGCGATCCGGTCGTGAAATTCGTTAACCAACTCTACTTTCGAACGCGGCCCGTTCGGCTCGAACCCCATCCGGGGGAGCCGGCCGGTGTCCGTCATGAACGGAACCTGCTGCGTCGAAGAGTGGATGTGGTTGTTGTATGCGAATTCGGCGGCCGGAAGGAGCTCATCCCAGTCATCCTGCTTGTAGTTAGTGAAAAGCCGGATGAACTGCTCCATCTCCTGGTTGACGCGTTCGGTCTGGCCGTCGGTCTGCGGGTGGTAAGCCGTAGAGGTGGCCGGTTTGATCCCGATGAGGCGCCAAAGCTCGGTGGTGAACTCGGCGACGAACTGGGGACCACGGTCGGAGATGTACTTCTCGGGGGTGCCATGGAGCTTCCAGACGTTCCAGTAATACAACCGGGCAGCTCCGACAGCATCCAACCGGGTCGTACACTCCATAAAGTGAGCGCGTTTACCTAGGACGTCCACAACAACCATGACCGAGTCGTAGCCGTGGGCTTCTGGGAGCTCGACTACGAAGTCTACCGAGACCGTGCTCCAACGTTCCTCCGGGATCTCGGTCGGGTGGAGCTTGCCCACCGGAAGCTTCCGGAGAGCCTTGGTGCGGCAGCACAGGTCGCAGGTTGCCACGTACCGGCCGACGTGTCGGGACATCTGGGGCCACCAGTAGTTCCGGGAGACTAGCTCCAACGTCTTGAACCGGCCGGCATGCCCGGCAACCCGGGTGTCGTGATGCTGCTCCAGGATCCGACGGCGAAGGTCCTTGTCCCGAGGGACGACAATCTTGCCGCGGAAATAGAGCAGCCCGCCTTCGACGTGCCATTCGGCCGACCGGGTGGACCGGGTTCCTCGGGCCTTAAGGAGGTCCCGAGCTGCGAGAGCCACGGGCTCCTCAAGGTCCGGTTCGCCAGCGAGTGCCTCTCGGACGTCCCGCAGGAGGGGAACCTCCGGGCCAGCTACCACGATGCCCTCCAACGCACGGATCCGGAACAGGGCGGGACTCAGGAGCGTCACATCCGTGTTGTCCGGGCCCGGTCCGTGATCCGGATGCCGGGAGAGCGCGTCTGGTTTACCCATAGAGCGCCCAGGCTTGTGGTGAAGCTCGAAATCAAACCGGGACAGATACAGGGACCACCGCGCCTGTCGCCGGTTGAGATCTTGCAATTTCCGGAAATACTCCAGGTTCTTGTGGTCGGTCCAGATCTCGATCGGATGCTGCGCGCCTTCGAGGAAGTGCCTCCATTCCTCGAGGGCTCGGATGATCGCGAGCATCTCTTTGTCGTGGATCTCGTAGTTGCGCTGGACCAGACTCAAGCTCTTGGAGTAGAACGCGACCGGATGCCACTTGCCGTCGTCGCCCGGTTGAGACAGGACAGCGCCGGTTGCATAGTCCGAGCTATCCGCCTCTAGCCGGTACGGCTTGGACTCGTCCGGCAGGACAAGGACCGGCTCCCGGGTGACCGCATCTTTGATGGCTTGGAATGCGGTCGCCTCGAGTTCGGTCCAAACCCAGGGAGCACGCTTTCTGGTGAGGTCGAACAGTGGCCGGGCGGCATCTGAGAACGCTTTGATGAACCGCCGGTAGAAGTTTGTGAAGCCGAGGAACTGCTGCACGTCCTTCTTGCACTCCGGCGTCGGCCAGTTAGTGACGCCGGCAACCTTGACCGGGTCCATCTCTACGTGATTGTGAGAGACGATAACCCCCAGGTACTCAATCGACGTCTTTTCGAACTCGCACTTCTCCGGGCGCAGGAAAAGCTTGTGCTCCCGGAGCCGGCGGAGAACTTCCCAGACGATCTCCCGGTGCCGGGTAAGGTCCGAGTGTGCGATGAGGATGTTGTCGAGGTATACCATGACGTCTCCAGACAGGATGAGGTCTTGGAAAATGTCGTTCATCATTGTCTGGAAAGTCGCAGGGGAATTGGTCAAGCCGAAGTACATCACCAAGGGTTCGAAAAGGCCCCGGTTCGTCCAGAAGGCAGCCTTCCACTCGTCGCCTTCCCGGATGCGGACGTTATTAAAGCCCCACCGGACATCGAGTTTCGTGAAGAACCGGGCTCCCTTCAAACGGTTGATGAGGTCGTTGATCAGAGGGATCGGGTACCGGTTCTTCACGGTCATCGCATTGAGCGCCCGGTAATCCTGTACGAACCGGAGCGCGCCGTCCTTCTTTTTGACGAAGAAGACAGGCGAGGCCATCGGTGACTTCGACGGCCGGATCCGGCCGGTCGCCAACCCCTCTTCGATGAACGCGTCGAGCTCGCGTTGCTCGAGAGGTGAGATCGGGTAGACCTTACAGTTGGCCGGTTTGGCATCCGGGACGAGTTCGATGGCATGGTCCCACGAGCGACGGTCCGGTAGTGAATCGAAGGCCTCTCGGTTGAAGACATCCTCGAAGTCACGCACCCACTCCGGAAGTTCATCCTTACCGGGTGCGGAGTTCTTGGCGAAGGCTTCGGCCAGCCGCTGTGAGACAGTGCTGGTGGCCCGGATGTCTTCTGGAGGAGAGAACTGGGTGTAAAAGACCCGGTCTCCGTCCTCGAGAGGGTCATCTTCGTCATCCGAGTTGTCCGAGTCGTCTAGCAGGAGTTCGGGCAGGTCCTCCTCGAACTCGTCATCATCATCCTCGCCGAGCCGGTCGTCCGTGTCGATAGTGCAAATGGTCGGGACCGGTCCGGCTCGGAGTTGCCGGACGATGCGGGCGATAGTCTTCGCTTGCTTACGCTCGGCTCTGGCCTCATCGACACAGGTCGTGCAACCGGACGGGCATCGGCTCATCTTGACCTCCCGGGTATCCCAGTTGATCTCAGGGTTATGCTTCCGGAGCCAGGAATACCCAAGAATAAGCTTTTGCTTACCGAGCCCAGTTACAGCGAGTTGGACTCGTTCGCTGTGACCCTTGTAGCGGAGAACGAGAGTCGCGACATCTCGGATGAAGCCGGCCTCGTTGGGGGAGCCGTCTACATTGAACACCGGAATGGGTTGCGAGAGCCGGCGGACCGGGATCCCGCTCGCCTTAACGTACTCGGAGTCAATGAAGTCGGAGGTTGCTCCACAGTCGATAAGCCCATCGAGCGAGAGCTTCACAGCGTTGTCGGTCGACTCGATCTCCAATGGAAGGTGGAGGGAGTTAGCACCAGATGTCGCGGCGACCGTATAGCACTTAGGAAGTTTGCGCTCCCAAGCAGACTTACGGGGCGGGCGGGTGGCCGGTCCGGCCGGCGGCGGATGAGTGACCGGTCTAGCCGGCGGGGGAGCCGAAGCGACCGGTTGGTCGTCCGGATTGGGGGGTGCGTCTATCGTTTCGGTCAATGCAAGAGGTATATTGTCTGACTCGTTACATAAAATGTCGAAACGATTAGGGGACGCGATCGAGGGCGCACTGCTCACTCGCCGCGGAGGGGAAAATCCTCTAGGGCGGGGTCGTCTGTAAGGGCCTCGGTCGTGGCCATGCGGGCCACGAGTTCCTCCAACATCTCTCCTCCGAGCTGGCGGATCACCTCGTCGAGCACGTCGGTCGTCCGGATGTCGGCCGGTGCCGGGCAATCTCGGGCGAAGTGATTGGCATCTCCGCAGCGGAAACAGCCACGGCGTGGCACATGGCGTGCACGGGTGCGGTCTACGTCCATGGGGACCGGAGCCGGGAGGGGCGGGGCAGCGGCCCTCGGCGCGGGTGCGGCAACGGTGCCCGGCGTGGACTGGTTGGTTCGGGGGCGGGCCGGCAGAACCGTGTGACGTCCGGACGCCCCGGCGTTCCGAGCGCGCAGGTGCGACTCGTACTGCCGGTAGGCCCGGGCGCGCCAGGCTGCGTAGTCCCTGAGGCCGGGTGGGTCGCTAGAGCCGGTGATGGCGAGGTTGATCGCCGGGTCAAGGCCGGTCCGATACTTTGTGACCTTGACAAGTTCGTCTTCAAAGCCGGCGAGGTCGACCAGGTCCTCGAACTCGTCCGTGTACCGGAACACGTCCCGGTTGCCCATATGGTAGGCGCGAGACTCGAGTTTGTGCAGGGCATGGTCCTGCTCGTTCTCCTCGACGAAACGGAGTCGGAACTCCTTGACAAACATCTCCCAGGTCGGAAACGGAAATTCCGCCTTGGCCGACTGGCGCTCAGCCCAACGTTGCGCCGCATCTTTGGCCATGAACGACATGGCGTACCGGACGACCTTTTCCTCGGAAATTTCTCCGTTCTCTACGAAGGCCTCTGGGACGAGCCGGGCGTACGACCGGACAGCGTGGAGAAACGCCCGGCCCTGCGTCCGGTCGCCGTCGAAGACGAACGGGGGGTTCGGCCGAAGGACCGATTTTGCGCCGGACCCGCCGGTTGTGGTGTACTGCGTGAATAGTCCTGGACCCGGTTCCAGAGCCGTTTCGGCAAGGGATAGGGCAGGCGAGATTGCGCGTTGCTGTTTTTCGAGTATTTTGGTGAGGCTGGCTAAGGTGGCCTCGATCCGGTCCATCCGGGCATCGGCAGCTGCTGCATCAGCGCCGGACATGGTAGAATCGAGGACAGGGGAGGAGGGGATAAAATTGGAAGTTAGGGTGGTGGGAGCACTGCCACTATGATCCGAACCTTCCAAGCCAAACTTCCCAATTTTGTCCAGTTAATCCCTAGAGAGAGTTTCTTCTGCTGTAAGGGCAACCTCTAGACCCGAGAATCTCAAGGGGCTAGCGAGGGGAATCCGAAGGTATGAATAAGAAGTAGCTAAATACAAGAAGATACGCACCTAGCGAGGGGAATCCGAAGAGAAGAAACTCTGAGGATTCCCACGCTAGGTCGTGGGTATAAGTGGCTACTGACTAGTAGCACATGACCGGAGTGATCGGCAGATGTCTCGGGCTTGATCGCAGACTTGATGCCATTGTGTAAGCGACCTTTTGGGATCTATAGGTGGATTACGTAAACTGGGTCGGTCGACCGGGCGCCGGGTGCCGGATGACCGGGGCCGGGTGCCGGGTGACCGGGGCCGGGCGGAGGTTCCCCTGACAGGATGCTGGGCCAGCTAAGTCATTGCGTGGGTAGGTGGGAAGGCAGTGTACGATGGGTGTGGGGTAAATTAGGAAAGGGAGTGGGGCGAAGACGTTGGCATAGACGTAGGCGTCGAGGGATTGGGGAGGCGGGCAGGAACGGGAAGTAGGCGAGAGGAGAGAGCGGAGGGCGGTTGTTGTGTATGCGGAGG